>OMNN01096959.1:5522-26730 GCA_900302755.1 Chromis chromis
CGCATATGTTGCATGTTTTCAAAAGCAAACTTTATTCCAACAAGATATACTGATAAGCTGGTAACATTGTGTTTTAATCAGAGTATTATATTGTCTCATTTAGTAAAGAGTAATGCCACCATTTTTTGATTAACACTGGAGTATTGCTGTTTATGCAAATCCACTTAGAAGAATAGGTTAATTTCAAGTAGGTAGGTTAAATTCACCACCCCGCTTCCAGCTGTTCTGTATAATTACTTTCTAGATAAGATCACTGTCTCGCTCATGTGCTCTTAGGCCAACCTAAAGAATTCTTGTCAGTCAGATATGCTGTGTGAGTGTCTAAGTGACCTGTGTCAGTGTTTCTGGGAAAAAATCAAGTTGCTGCGATACAAATAAATGCATTATATCATCTGATATGTGCACCCTATGCCGATATGGCTATCTGATATGGGTGTTAGCTCGATGGTTTATGTTCTCTTCCTCCATGTTTGGCACTTAATCCGTGTCGTTTTCTCATATTCCTCCCTCATATTTCCTCCTCGGGGTCAGAGCTGTGGTTGCTCATCTGTGACAGACAGACAGACAGACAGACAGACAGACAGACAGACAGCAAGAGAAAAACAAAGAGGCACTTCATTAACTGCAAGCTCAGAATGACTCAGTAAAATTTAGTTATGCAGGTATAACTTGATTTCACAGCAGGAGAGTCTTGTTACATGTCCACGTACTTCACAAGACATAGTCATGTGCTCTTCTTGACAAGCCAAAATAATGCTTTCTTGAAATTTCTTATTATCTCTTTTGACAAACTAATGTATTTTTCACCACAAAATAGGTTTCGGACATAGAAAAAAAACTGCTACTTAAGACAAATCAACCAAAATGCAGCATCTTTTTTATTTCAGTATCACCAGAAACTAGTGTTTGCTCTATGCACAATAAGACCAAGAGGGCTGTCCTTCACTGAGGCAATTTTTAGTCACTTGCTAAAAAATGAACACCGCCTAAAGGTGCATTTACCGTGTGGTTTTCGTCATCGGGCTCCCTCAGGACGGGGCTCTCCCTGTGGATTTGATGGCGGGAGCTGGGAGGGGAGAGGGAGGAGAGGGAGTGCTCTGGGCTGCTGGCCGACAGAGGGTACGGCGAACCAGCTGGACTGTCTCTAAGGGGAGACCCTAGAAATGCAGGAATAAACAGACACACAAATGGAGATTAGAGAAAAAATATTTCTTGGGTCCTGTGTGGGCGGGGGGTTGTAAAGAAATCACACTCTGGGTCGACAACATTTCCCTGACTTTGTACAGGATGACAGGCAGAAAACAGGAGTGAGAGTGACAAGATGAAGGACGGATGTGGAGATAGCGAGAGGGAGGTGAGAGACAGCAGAGCCAGATAGTGAGGGACGGGGGAATCAAGTGGAGCTTGAGATAAATTAATATGAAGATGAGGGCTATCAATCGCCCAAGGTCATTCAAAGTAGAACACACACACATACTTTTCTGCAGGGTTGTACTTCCACTTGCTGCTAAACTGCAGACGGAATAGGTCACGTCTTCTTTTCAGCTCGCTTTCTATATGCATGTGCAGTCTGATGTGATGATAATGACTTCAAGGTTCGAGGTTAAAACACTCTCGAGTCAAGAACACTTCAGTGTAGCAGTGACTGAGGCTTCGTAGCTCAGGGGAAGGTGGACTGCACCAATTGAGTGGCATTAAGTGCGTTTCAGTTTATAATCAGTTTAATTAAGGCTGCAGTTAAAACATTTTCCTTGGGGAGGATAATAAAGCTTTGGCTTGTTCAGTCCCTGCACTGTTGCTCTTGCTGGCAGCTGCAGTTGTGCTCAGAAGTCCACATGAGGGCAGCAGCAGCACTTCTACCTCTGTAGTATGTGTAGTGATCAACTGTTGTTCACACTCCCAGATAATTTGTGTGTTTTCTGAAGCCCCATCAGTCAGTTACTTCAACCACACTGTTTGTTCAGCATGTTCCATAATTTGCTCACCTCCATAAATCCACACACCTTCACTCTAAGCAGATATTGCCCTGGATTCAACTTAAAAAAAAAAATCCTGACTGGGGGAAAATAATTGATTTGTCAGGTAAAACAGGAGTGGCTCCATCCATGCAGTGCATTTCCCTTCCCTTCCCTTCCCTTCCCCCACTTTCCCTGCAGCACAGATCCTGAGTCATTTTGATTGGGGTTGTGACTGGAGGAGCTAATCAAGCAGAAATCTGAAAGTGGCATATCGCCGGAGTCGGCCTCAAAATGATTTTGATGTGGGAATAGATTATATATCATTTGATCTCACACCCATCTGCCTCTACTGTCTTTCTGAATGAGCGTCTCACCTTTGTGGTCATTCCTCTGTGTGTCCATCCTGTCAAGACTGTCAAGCAGCCCATCGATCTGTGTCTTTATCAGAGTCAGCTCCTTTTTAATCACCTGCAACTCCTCCATCCCCACTGTGGGGACACAAGAGCGAGATAATGTAAGTGACATAAGGAAATTACACAGCCTGGAACTATCTGTAGGGAGAGTTTTAAAGGTACTCCAGCCAATGTGTGGAAACACTGGAACAATATATGCAACCAATGTTAGTTCAGCACTGAAAATGTCATTTAGAGTTCAGCATTGTGGGAAATACACAAATCCACTCTCATGTCTGTACAGTGAATATGAAGCCACAGCATAAAGCAGCCTAGAAACAGATATTCCTGTTCTGTCCAAAGGTAACAAAACCTGCCTGCACCTCTTGTCTGTGTAGATTATCAGTCTTCCAGGTTATGGTAAACCTAAGAGCTTCAGTAAAAAACGACTGGACTTCTGTTTTTGGTTCTTTAAGAAGCCTCTTGGATAAGAAGTGAAACATCTTCATGAACCAAAAATAGGAAACTGGTTGCTCTTTACTGAAGCTCTTAGGATTAATGATCAAATTATAATTAAATTTTAATTTGTACGAAGAACTAAGCACAAAAAGATAAGTTGATGATCAGTTGTGCTTTTACAAGGTGTTGCATGTGTTGCTGTTTCTTGGCTACAAGCAGTGACTTTGTGGAATCTTTTCTTCACAGTGAGACTCCAGGAAACCGGTATGGTACATACACTGATCAGGCATAACATTAAACCACCTGCCTAATATTGTGTTGGTCCCCCTTATGTCATCAAAAATGCTCTGAACCATTGGGCATGGACAAGAGGACCTCTCAGGGTGTCCTATGGGGTCTGGCACCAGGCAGGACGTTGGTAATGGATCCTTTGGGTACTCTGGCTTGTGCAGTGGGGCCTCTGTCAATCAAACTTGTTCCACTGCATCCTGTTGATGCTTGATCAGAATGGGGTCTTGAGGTTTTGAGGTGAAATCAACATCTTGGACGATTGTCATGTTCCTCAAGATGTTCCTGATTGCTTGATGTCTTTGCCATGTGGGGGGTGCATTTTCCTGCGGGGGTAGGCCAGTGACATTTGGGATTGCCATTTGCATGAGGGAGTGTGCTTGTTCTGGGACAATGTTTATTTGGGTGTCTAAGTCTCATCAACATGGATGGCAAAATCCAAGGTTTTCCAGCAGAACACCACATAGAACCAATATGATCAGTGTTATTCACTTCACCTGTCAGTGGTCATAATGTTGTGGCTGATCGGTCTATACATATGCTCAGGTGCATATGTAGCATACAGATGAGTGGCCTTTCATTTAATAGTTGGTCGCAAAGCGAATATGTGTATTTTTCACAATTTCTAACAAACCTAGCTATGAAACCAACGTGCACATAGCATAAAGGCCATTCTGGGTATTTTAATTAAAGCAGTGTGCATTGGTATTGTCTGAGATTTAATGAGCTTTGACTGCATGCGCAGAATTTATTTATTTGTTTCTGATTTGCCACTAAGACCCAGCTTTAGGTGTCATGCAGTATCAGACACGGCATGGCTGCTTTTTAACAGACATATTTAGAGTATTAAGTATTTAGAGTTTGATTATTCCCTTCACCGGACGTTTAGGTAAACAGATGGAAGATGCAGCACCTTATTTTACCTTCCTTTCAGACCTGAATGAAGATCAAGATAGTCGCACTTTTTTTTTACAAAACAGCTTTGAACAGGTGAGTGCGAGCAAATCTCATTTGCGGCAGATTCATTTTACTCACACTTGGCTGTGGTTGAATTAGTGGAGTGGGCTCTGGAGCTTTTGGAGTGGGTTCTGTCTCGACTGCGTCTGTGCCCGGAGGAGTAGGAGGAGGAACGGGATCGCTTGGCCAGACTGGGTCCCAGGGGTAGAGGAGAGAGGGAAGCTGGCACACGCTGGTAGTCATACACCCTGCAAATTAAGTAGATAAATAGACTTATTCTCACTCACTGTATTCATGCAGCCAGTTGTGTTTCCCCTGCATTTATTGGGAACTATGGTTTTGTGCAATCCAAGTGTCTGTCTGAAATGATAATGAAAAAGTTGGAAACAATGTATTTTGCCACATATCTGTGAAATAACGAGTAGATAGATGGATGGCAGAAAAGATGATTTTTCTGCAGATAATTTGAGCCGCCTGCAGCTGCTGTACTGAGTTCAAAGTCATCAAAGCCAACATTAAAGTCAACAGGTGTGGAAAGTTTCATACTCAAAAGGCGGCTCTAACCTTCACTCAGAGAGCAAACTAATTCAAGGTGTAGTGCGACGGTCAAACTAGGAATCGCAAAATGCATCTGTAGCACTGGGTATCAACAAGAAACAACTCAGCAGAGAGATCGAATGGTAAGATGAATAGTAATAGATTCTGATTTAAATACGATTTTGTCAGTTTTATACTCTATTAAATTGACAATATGTTCTTTTATTGCTGCATGTATTTAGAGCTCACTTATTACATGAAATTTGTCAAAATTTCAAAGGAGTATTTGATCAGCATTTGCACCAAACTTTATGTATTATATTGGTATTAGTATCAAAAACACTCAAACAAAGAGATGATACAAGTTGGAAAATGAAAATGAAAAACATGAAGAAATGCACCTGTTCAAGCATCTTATAGATAAATATGCATATATATACATGTATATTCTGCGTTCCCTTGTCTTTTATTTCTTTTATATTTTATATCTATCACGAGCGAGAGAGTGAAATTGTCTCACTCTCACTCTTGCCTCCTCCCCGTGGACAGCTCCATGTCTCTATCTGTCACTGAATGTAATTGGTTCTGTCAGGGCCAATCAATAGCTCCCCGCCAGGCTGGTAGTGCTGGTGACAGAGGGTGTATCACAGTCAAACTCTATAGTGGTTACAGAAACGACACTGGGTGTTTGTGCATGTGTGTTGCAGCAGAAACAGAAATGATGTTATGATTAAAAAAAGAAAAGCTGACCTCAACACTCACTGACCCACTGACCAGGTGAAACAAAAAACAGCCAGTCATCACTGGGCAAATTTGAAGGAAGTGGGGGGAAAAGCGAAAGCCAAATCTATAAATGATTTTACTTTCAGTGTAGTTATAGTGGCTGTAAATGATCAAAAGATTGAGTGACTTAGTTACAAACCATAACCAGAAAATTCAGAATAATTTCAGATGCATTACAAATCTGTATGGTAACAGCAACCCAACTGGATCTAGTCGCAGTCCGGATATTTCTGGATCAAGGACAGTCTGAGCCTAAATGGTTCCTGCAAAGCAAGAGAGTGAAAAGCTTCTCTGCTGTATATAACAAGCCAACAACAGGGAGACAAGCTGTCAGCTGCAAGGACTTGGACTTGGACAGTAATGTAGATTTACTGATTGAGCTGTTAACCAGTCCGTCAGACACAGCCTGGCTTCCTGAAAAGTTCTCTATATTGTTTTCTGTTATATTATGTGAAGCCTCTCTACTCGATACAGAGATTTCTGCACAGACCGTGTTCTTCCACAGTACACAGACAAAAATGCATCACAATGTCACATAAGGATGAAGTGCATTAGGCCACCATAAGTGTGTAAGATTAGAGGCTTTGAGCATTGTCCATGTGGGGAGACATAGAGACCAAAGACTTAGGGGAGTTTAAAGTCTTTTAGAGCAGTTTGCAGGGGCAGATAGACAATGTGTTGTTACACCGGCTTTGAAGTGTCATCTCAGAGAATGGAGGCTCAGACAATGAAAGACGGTAGACGAGTGAGGATTACAGAAAAGTGTGTGAGTGTGTGTGAGAGAGTGTTTGTCTCTATGGATTAGACCCCACACGGAAAGCAGCTTTGTCAGCTCGAGCTGTTATCTGAATGTTGAAAGACACTTTACTTTCGTGTTTGCACAAGAGGACAGTGGACAAAAACAGTCATTTCTCTCTTTCCCACATATCGATGTGCACAAACAACACACACACACACACACACACAGTCCACACTCACTCAAACCCAGAGGCAACACACACACACATATTTCCATTCCCCCCCACACACACAGCTGTCAGTAGCGCTAGCCAACAGCATGGGGAATAATCATGCACTGTGTTAAAAACAAATTGAAAATCAGCGGTGAGTGTTCCCCCCTGAGCAAAGGCAGAAAAATGCAGAGCTAGGAAAACCTCATGAAAAAATAAAACAAAGAAATGATGACAGTTAATACTCAGAGCAACAGAGCATCGATATGTGCGAGAAAAGCAATAGAATGAGGTGTATATATTCTTTGTGTGTGTGCGTAATGTGACTGCCTTCTTTTATTCAGATGTGCTGAGTGGAGTGTTTATGAGTGAGGCCTGGGGGAGGAGGGAAGGTCCCAGAGCAATTTTACTAGATGACCAATAATACAAAGCCACTGTGAGTAGAGCTCAGCTAACTACACATGCACTTACAGTACAAACCCACACTGCAAACTATGTAACTGCAGATCCAAGAGTTCACGATAAGACCCAAACAATATACTCGATTTCAGTGTTTTTAAGAGGCGTCATTTAACTCCACAGTATGGTTGTTTTCAACGTGTTCAGGCAGCTATAGGAGCTGCAAATTTGAAAGAAATAAGTGAGAACGGCATGAAAAGTCCTGTCTGACAGTGATTTTCATTTTCATTTTAGTCTTATTATTTCACAAATTTAAAAAAATGAATCCGTTTTAGTCATTAAATTTAAGGGTTTTCTGAGTCCTTTACAGATGCTTTTGGTCCAATACTAGTTTGTTTCTTATGTCCTAAGTTTAGTTAAAGGGAAGACACCAGAAAATAAAGTTAGTTATTCATTTTACGGCTGGGGAAGCACGTAGATTTGAAATTGGTGACAAATAATAATAAAAAAAACTCTTAAACCTGTGAAATATTTACAAGAGAAACTGTCATGTTTAAATTTTAATTTTTAAGTCTCATTAATTCACAGACTGAAACAAAGAATCAGCTGTAGTCATCTGTGCCTTTTAATTAAAAATAGTCAATTTTATTTCAGTTTTTTTTTGTTTGTTTTGTTCCAATATTAGTTGTTTCTTATGCCCCTCAATTTAGGTAAAGGGAAGACACCAGCACTTTAATACAGTTGTTCATTTTAATGCTCATAAACATGTAGATTTGAAATTGGCGATAAATTAGATTTAAAAAAAACTTAATGAATTAGTGGAGAAACATTAAAAAGTAGATGTTTCCATAATAGGCATGAGTGACCACTGGAAGGCTTGATGAGTATAAAAAAAGAATACCAATAATATGCTATGGCCTTCAGTGGCATCAAAACATGTAATGATGGAAATTCTTTTGGGAAAATGGCATCCACTGGTCCAGTAGAGATCTGAAACTTGGAAAATCTGAGCCAGACAGGGGTGAAGCTGTTCTACCTGTTCTACTGTCCAAACACCTTAGTAAGACACAGCACATCACTATATTATGATTACTTTGTGCTATATGATGCGAGAGAAGCTTAATTTATTGCACTGGAAATTCAATGTGATTTTCTCACTCTGGAGGGATGCAGTTTAAGCAAATGATGTTTGTCAGACTTGTGTAAACAGTGTAAATGTGTCATAGACCTTCACTGTATCTTTAAATTGGACCACACATGGTAAATTCACAGTTTGGGTGCCTTCACGTGTGCTATTGTCTGTGTAAGCGGGAATTTATATTTTGGAGTATCTTTGTGTCTGCAGGTGTGACTACTGAGCTCCTTGCTGTTGAGCAGTAACAGACTACACTGTAAGCAAAGACAGGATGACTGACAGCTGTGAGGCAGACAGCGACGGGGAGCCGAGACTGCTGGAGACAGTCAGGATGAAGAATCCGCTTTAGCTTCTTCCTTTAGCCTCCTGTGACACGTAGACAAGCAACAATGTGTGTGAGCCGCCATGCATAGCCTTCTGACAGTACCTGTCATAGTAGTCCTCGTGATAGCTGTCATAGTCCAGGTCGAAGTCAGATCTGCAGGAAAGGTGGAGACAGAGTCAGAGGCGGAGGAGGAGGTGGTTTGGTGAGGTATTTGTCAAAACTACATGATGCGCCTTTTACTGGAGCTATCACGTTTCACTTAAAAAGCAGCACGCCCGGTTGGTGCGTCGGTGTGTAAATGTGTGTGAATCTCAACAGAGTTATATGGTACAACCACTTCATCTGGAAAGAATACAGTGTTCATGATCTCCAGTCAGCTAGAAAAAAACATTGGATTTGTTCTGCTGCAGCATCCAGGGTGGAAAATCCATAGAAATTGGATCGTGCGCCAACTGTACCACGACGTGTGAGCCTGGTGAGGTAAGCTGTGAGGCATGTGTGTGTGAGGCAGATGAGTTATGTGACAGCACTGAACTTATATGGGCTGGTGGCTGGTGTGTACCTGCAGAACAGACCAGAGGAAGTGGAGGAGAGCAAAGTGACTCTAAGCCAGAGTGAGATCGCATTCTGGTGTGTCAGACCTCAGCATTCCTCCCTAATCCCTGCATAGAGTAGCTAATAATCCCTCCATGTTGCTCACCCTCCCTCTGTCTCTTTGTCTCTCCGGCAGACTCATTCCCTTCTCTCTGTCTTTGTCATTCTATCATTTATTCCATGTTTTCTCTTTCAGTCGGTCCTGAGGTTCAATTCACTACAATTCGAATGTATTGAATCAATACACCGTGTTTTAAATGCTAAAATACTTTTGGGTAGTTGAACAAGTTGCATTCACACCACTAACATATTAATACATAAAGTTACTATCGTAAGCTTGCTTGTAAACATACACTGATATTAAAATCACCTGCCTAATATTGTTCATGAAGTCAAAACAGCACTGATCCACTAAAGGCTGGACAAGACCTCTGAAGGTGTCCTGTGGTATCAGGCACAAAAACATTACCAGTAGATCCTTTAAGAACCGTAAGTCGTGAAGTGGGGGCTTCTATGGCTTCAACTTGGTTTTCCAGCACATCCCACAGATGATAAATTTGGAATTTGGAGGCCATGTCAACACCTTGAACTCTTTGTCGTACTCTCCAAGCCATTCGTGAACAATATTTGCAGTGTGGAAGGATGCGTTGTCCTGCTGAAAGAGGCCATCAGGTAATAGTTTGGTATGATGGGGTGTACGAGGTCTACAGCAATGTGGTACACATCAAAGTAAGATCTATATGAAGCCCAGGACTAGGGATGCAATTTTTAAACAAGTTTGATTATCAATAACACAAAATGATGGCGTAGATTATCAGTCGCCACAGTAATGCCATCCTAGTGCACTTCAGCTCGCCTCCAAAAGGAGAGTTCTGGCCAGTGGGCATTAAGCGTCACAGAAGACTTTCTCATGGTGGCCTTTTACTATAACATTTGACACAATGCTCTCTGTTAACCAACACAGAACTGCCAGTAGTCACTACAGTGTTAAACAGTAGGAAGGTCCACATGATAGAGAAACCAGGTAATGTACAATACAGTTTCTGACATGCAGGACCTTACTGGTTAATATCAGTTAAAGTGACAGTTGATTTATTATCGATGAATTATTAACATCCCAAACCAGGACACAAGGTTTCCCAGCAGAACTTAATCCAAAGCTTCACCCTGCCTCTGCCAGCTTCCTTTCTTCCTGCAAACCGAGAACACCTCACAAGACCTGCCGTTTTGGAGATCCTCACAGTTGGCCATTTTTCCTGCTTCCCACACATCGACTTCAGCTAAAGGTTGTTGTTCACTTGCTGCCTAATATATTCCATTCACTGACAGCCACCGTTGTAATGAGATAATCAATGGTATTCACTTCACCTGTCCGTGGTTTCAATGTAAAGGCTGATCGGTGTATATAAATATTTGGCTCCTTAGCTGCTGAATGCTCCATTACACTGTGAGCACAGTAACAGTAGGTTCATCACAGCCTTTTTGCTGAAAACGGCAGCGTGCTGCAGTCAAAAACTATGCTAATGAGAGCAGAGAGAATCAAAACCAGAACCAAAATAGTGACGATGCAGGACATAAAACCAAAACAATGAGCTGAAAGACACTAAAAGATCTGTGAAGCTGAGGGAAACTGCAGGAAAATTATATTTCTCTATTGGTTTGTCACTAAGAGGGACCCTTACGACATACAGTAGTAATGGTAAAAAGTCAGTCTAAAAATGCATACACATAAACCTCAGGTGACTAAAGTGACTAATTCTACACAGTAGTCAGCATTACACACATGTACAAACAAACACAGACAAACAAACAGAAAACCTCACAACCTCCGTGTGTGTGTGGATCTGAAGTGCATTTTGGAGTGGACCGTAATCACGTCTCCTCCAGCATTACTCTCACGGACTCTTCTTTGTCTCACACCAGCTGGTTTTCAGAGCTCAGGAGACAGGAAACCTCAAAATAATTTATAACAAGTGCTCATGTCTCAGCTGCACACTTGCCAAAAAATGCAAAGCCTAATTTCAATCCAATTTAAAGACTGCCTTCTGTTATTTGAAATGGAGAGGGTCGACATGTTGTTTCGGCTCATTTTGTCCAACCAGTTGAAGCATCTTTCTCACGCATTTAAAGACACAAAATTAAGAGGCATTTCAAGTGAATTTGCCTTTTCAAATCCCGTACTGGTAAAAGACACTCTAAGAGGCAGAGGGACAGAGGAGGACAAAGAGGAGCAGTAACCCCACAGCTTCTTAGCGGAGCTGAGCTTTTTGTTTTTGTTCACAAGTGAATTCAGCTACAAGAGAGATGGAAAATAACAGCTATTCACCAGAACTAAGCTGCTGTTCACTTTCTGTTCGCTTTCACTGGTTTACCTGTGGCTGGAGTGTTTGCATGTCTCTGGGGCAGACAGAATAATTGACATTTGTTTAATCAGTTCTTTTGTAAAAACTTATTGCAATCTTTAGCTTTTATTCTTAATTATTTTGGGGCTTTGTTGCTGGAATTGCATGCTTTCTAGTACAATTTCTGAGTTTACTTTGATTAAAAGAAGCTACTATAATAAGTTAGTCATTTTTTATGAACACATAATTATCACGTAATTAGGATTCATTATGAATAAATGCTGTACAGCTACTTGATGCAACAATTTTTATATTTAAACAACAGGTCACATACATTAGTTAGCTGTTATTTAACCTGCAAATGTTGAATAATAAATGTTTGCTTATTCATTTTTGTAATGATGGTTGGGTCATTGAAATGTCACCGTGGTACAGCATCGATACGACATAGGTATTTTCATGTGATTTAGTGAAGATAAATCTGCGACAGGTAAGCACAGCCCATTTAGTCTGTAATTATATCCAAAGTGAGCAGCCAAGCACCTCAGCCAGGAGAGAGAGAAGCAGATGGACAGCAGGGTCACTAAAGGCTAATTAATTTCTTTTCATAATTTCTCAAGTGCCAAAGCAATCCATTAGACATGGCTGGCTATAAATCATCTCAGCCTCAGTGTGCCTGTGCGCGCGTATGTGTGTGTGTGTGTGTATGTGCGCGCGTATTTGTGTGTGTGTTTGTGTGTGTGTGTCTGTTTATCGGGCAAAGACGAGCCGCTTTTGTGAAGAAAGCATCCCAGGGATTTCCTCCAGCATCTTCACTCAACATCCACCGACGGCAGGAAAGTACATCAGAATTTCAGAGACTGTGCTGTGTGTGTGCATGTGTGTGCGTGTGTGTGTGTGTGTGTGTGTGTGTGTGTGTGTGTGAGATGAATTACTAGAGATGTAGCTGAATGGCAGATGTAATTTAAATTCCACTGACAATGAATCAAAGTGACATTTTGTGTGAGATTCTCGTTTTCTTGATTGTGGTGACAAATAATCATTGTTGCCTTTGTCCTGAACTTCTGTTATATTCAGTTCATAACAGTGTCAATCAGACTGGACAGTTAAAATCCAACAGAAGTCAACACAATATATTTCAAATGATGGTACAAATATTGAAAAAATGTAATTGGTTGCCTGAGATGTGGTAAAGACACAATAGAGTGAGTGCTTACAGTACAACACAGACCTGCAGCTGGATTCAGCAATAGATTAAAAAACAAAGTTTAGGCTCTACCTGTACAAGCTGTTAAGTAGTAATTTGTCACGCCTGGTGCGAAACCTTGTAAAGCGCACTTGTTGCAAGAAAAGAAGGAATTAGTTCCAGTTTCTTCATTGCAACACCTATTATGGACTTTCTTGCCTGGAAAAATGAGACGGTCATTGATTTACATTTGGAAATACTGTAGGTGAAGGACAGACACGATCATTGTGTGCTTCTGTAAGGGTTGGGATTGAAATGTAAGACAGGGGAGAATGCAGAATCAGGTAAAAGCTTCACCTTAATATAAGTGGCCAACTTTAAGTGGCTTGGTGGATTATTCTGGTGCAGTAGATGTAACAATAGATGTGTTTCTAATCAGCTGTGTAGGGTTCCTGCACTAGCTAACCATTGCACCACAGCAGGTGAAGACTGCAGGTGAAGATCAAAAGAAAAGTACTCTATATGAGTAGAATGATAACGTGAATCTTACCATCACATCTATAAACTGCATCTCTGTCATCTAGAACTGAAAGAGGAAAAATCAAGCTCATATTGAAGCCTGGATGAAATTCTAAGTTTCTAATTAAGACATATATCAAGACGCTCTCTATATAGACAGAGTGAATACAAATGAACAGAATCAGTGACTCTGGATTCTGAGAGTAGTGTGAATGTTGAAGCCTGATTTGCAAAATTTAGACAATGACATTGGTAATTTAAGGATTATTTAAGAATTCATAATTATTTCATGAATCTTAACAAGAACTTAATGGTTATTTTTTGGGGGAGTTTTTCCCATTTTTATTGATAGATAGAGACAGGGTGAAAGGGGGTATAGAGAAGAGTGACATGCAGCAAAGGGTCTTGAGCCGGACTCGAACTCATGACCACTGCTGGCGACCTGCGCCCACATGATAACGCCTTAACTCAGCGAGCTATTCGGCAGCCCAACAAGAACTTAATGGTTAATTTAGTTCAATGAGTACCATGAGATTAAAAAAATAAATAAAATAGAAAGCTTAAATATGAAACTGGAAATAATATACAAAAATCCAATGTGTTCTATCTGTCTGATGACCAGCACAGGCCTCAGAATCAATTCTTTTAGGACAAACTGAGTCATATCTCTGACTGACTTCTATCATGGACCAGTTACACACATCACTTCTGAAGCTGATAGAACATCACACAATCAATGTATTCCATTAAACTAAATTTTATTGCAGGGTAGGTGTGTAGGGATTCCTCCCAGCATGCACTGTGGTTATGTGTGCTGGCATTTTTAATAGCTCAATACACCTCGTCTTTTGTAACATAGTTAGTGATATGAGTAAACGTAGTCCGACTGTGACTGATGTTGTGTTTCCAGTCGGTCATATTCTCCTCAGTGTGAACACAAACATGGGTTTGCTGCTGTGCTGATGGTTTGTCTGCTGCTACCAATAAATCTGCAGTTCAAACTGAAATCTGCTGTGAAGCTCAGCTTGACATACTCTGGTCTAAACACTGAAATACTCTGCTGTGGGTTGTTCCACGGTAATTAGTGCAATAACGGTAAAGCGATGCAATAAAGCTGAGTAAGAAGACCAGACCTGGTAGAATACTTCTGTCTTTCTCTCACATTAACGCATACATTAACAAACCTTTTTAGAACAGGCTCTTTCCTGTTAGGAAATAATTATAGAGTGGGATACTATATGTTATTATTATGCAAATTAATTCACAGTTTCGTATCTTCACGCCTAGATTACTGTAATTTTCTATGTGCTTGCCTCAATCAAAGAAGTGTGTTTCACCTTCAGCTGGTTCAAAACAGCGCAGTGAACTTCCAACAAAGAGAAAAGTACAGGGAACAAATTACTCCAACACTGACCTTGTTCCATTATCTGTCAGTGGAGTTTGAGATTAAATGCAAAACAGCGTAATTACATATCAAATAATACTACAGACTGGAGTTACTGAAATGTTTGTGTCCATTAGGAGATCATGCATTTGCTATTTTTGCATATAAGATTAGGAATGGTTGACGTCATACATGAGAAAATTCTATTATATGAAAACCTTTGTCACTTTTTCAGTACATGCAGATGTACTTCCTGATTTTTCTTTTTTTTCTTTTATCCCTGGATTAAATCAAATGTTTGGTTGTGGTTATAAAAAACCCTATTTACTTATTTACCGAAGCTCTCCTCACAGCTACTTGGTGTCTATGGATGTGAGGACTCATTGTGTAAATAGATTAGGTGCACACAGTTTATTTTCTTATGCTTATATAGGAGCCACAGAATCCTGAATACTGAGACAAGAGTGAAGAAATAATATCAGAAAGAATGTCTAGATGAACATTATTTCTAGTTACTGGTCTACAAAATTCAGTCAGAAAGCTTTCCTGTCTTTAATCAGCAGATATATTGGGGTATGTCTCATGCTCTGACCCACGTGTGTGTCCAAAAACATAGACATGAACTGGGTTTGTGCATGAATGTGTGTATGTGAAGGGTTGGAACTTTTTTCCCTCTCGCACACTCCTCACTTGAAGTAATGAGCGCTATAACTTTGGTAATATTTTTTTTATTTGGCAAACACAGATAAATAGCCAGCAGGAGAAGACGTGCGAGACATTCTGATGGGTTGCAAAGTAGAATTAATGAAGAGGATTGGGTTTCAAGTGGGGATTTTTCTGAACAACAGACAAGACGCAAGCTGATTATGAGCCCGTCTATGTTCCCTCTAGGTTTCATTACCCCTCAAAGTCCCAGTACCGACTCCCAGAGCTCCATATCGTTTGAGATAGAAAGGCAAAGGTCAAAAGAAGTCCTTATACTCAGCATGTCAAAGTGGAGTGCAAATAGACATGATAAAAATCCAGCTAATAAAACCTTAGGACAGACTGCAAGAATGTAGAGTGAAAAAACGTCCCAGAAGAGCCCGGTTCTTGAAGATGTTTTGCAATTTCATTAGAAAAGGTGAGCGTGAAGAGCTAAAGGCAGCATCTTAATGCTGTTTTAAAGCTGGAAAGTTCAAGGATTTCTGTCATTCCTCTTACCTGCATGTACAGTGCTGTGCAAAAGCATTTGCACGGCACTGCATTTCTTTGCATTTCTATTTTTGCATATTTCTCACACTTAAATGTTCCATATGATCAAGCTAATATTTATATTTATTGAATATTATACAGAGATAACCCACAAAACACAAAATGCCGTTTTTAAATGATTTAAGATTTACTGAAAACCTATATCACCGCAATGAAAAAGTATTTGCCCCCCTGAACCTAATAACAAGTTGGGCCACCCTTACCAGCAACAACTGCAGCCAGATGTTTGTTACAGCTTGTGATCAGTCTTTTACATCGCCATGGAGGAATTTTGGCCACCTCTTCTCTGCTGAATAGTTTTAATTCGGTCACGTTCGATTGTTTCCAGCAAGAACTGCCCTTTTAAGGTCTTGCCACAGCATCTCAATTGGATTCAAGTCTGAACTGTGACTCGGCCTCTCCAGAACCTTCATTTTGTTCTTTTTGAGCCACTCAGAGGTGGACTCGCTTGGGTCATTGTGGTGCTGCATAAAGCATTTGTGGTTGAGCTTTAGGTCATGAAATGATGGGTGAATATTTTCCAGGAGGGTTTTCTGATAGAGAGCAGAATTCATGGCTCCATCATTTGACAAGTTGTCCAGGTCCTGTGGAAGTTAAGCAGCCCCAAACCATCACACTACCACCACCATGTTTAACTGTTGGAATGATGTTCTCAATGTGGAATGCAGTATTAGCTTTACACCAGATGTAACAGGACCCAAGTCCTCCAAAAAGTTCCACCTTTGACTCATCAGTCCACAGGATGTTATCCCAAAAGTCTTGGGGATCATCTAGATTTTATTTTATTTTTTACAAATTCCAGAAAAACCTTTATGTTCTTTTTGGTCAGTAGTGGTTTGCACCTTGCAACTCTCCATGGATGCCATTTTAACCAAGTGTCTTACTTACTGTGAAATCATGCAGATGGACCTTAACTGAGGCCAGTGAGATTCTTACCCTACTTTAAATCTACTACTATGGTTTGTATTGAGGTCCAGTCACCCCAACTCTGACTGAGCAATCTACAGCCTGGACATTTTTTATTTTTTATTTTTTTTTTAACCATTTTGCCGTTATTGTATTGTAAAATGTACTAGTTCAGAAGTCAACATGGCCCCCTCAAGAATGGAAACATAACGTGTCAAAATAATCAAAAGAGAACACATTGGCATACAACCCACACCTACAGAGAAACTGAAAACAGCGTGAAGTCAAGAAGAAATGAGATTACTGTGTGTAAAAAAACTGTGCAGTGGGATTTTCCTTGTTCTCTGCCTCAAAAAAAAAGAAGAAAAAACTACACTTGTGTTCATGGACTGACGATTAGAGGAAAGACACAGAGAGAAAGAGAAGAAAGAGAGGCCATGGGATGTTAAGGGTGAGTATGATCAAGATGAGAGCAGAGAAGCTTTGATGGGGGAGGAAAGGCAAGATGAAGGGAGTGCTGGCAGCTCGTTCGCCCTCTCAGACACTCTCTAAGGACGGACTCAGAGCTAATCTACTCCCTCTTTCCCTTTCATTTAATCACTGTCGCTGTTATTCTCTCCATTCCACTCACATTGACGATTTATTCCTCTAAGTCGCTCTTGTTTGCTGTAAAATACATCAGCGATGCTTCAGACGCGACAGCCTGCCATGTGTTCATATATGTACTTATATATAATCACATTTAGAGCAATAAAACTGTGGATTTATATGTATGCTCAGAAATAATGGCAATCATCTCCAGTTGATTTGTACAAGCTACATATGCAGGTTTTCTCTGTTTAAAAGTCAATAATCATACCTTACCTAAAGAATTACCTCTACACTTAAAACTCTGCTGTTCCATTTAATGTGAGATTGAAAATTCACAAGCAAGATCGTTTGATGACACTGTTTTTACATCTGACATTATTTGACACCCCAGTCTGGTTGCTTTATGTATAAGATTTCTCATTTAAATTAGGTGAATTATCAGAATACACCCATGCAGCAGCTTTCCCAACTCGTCCTCAGGTTGAGCTAACATTTGACCAAGAACATCTTTATTATTTCCTGAGAACCCACTTAAACATGCAACAATCACACACTCCGCCGCTTTAATCAATGACACGTGCTGGATAGTAGCCGATCAATAACACGTCACCGTGTAATCGGCTCCGAGACATCCATTACTGCCTGGCCCACTGGTCTGCATTATTTGGATATACTGTATGTACTCCACAACTGTGATATACAGCTACAGGCGAGAGCATGAGAGGTACTAGAGTAATGGCAACTCAAGGAGCTCATAAATTTATATCCCGCGTGCATCAAGGTTAAATTATGGCCTGAGAGCAATTTCTTCAGTCTGAGAAATAGCAGTGCATAGATAAGGGTTACGTGTCAGATGGCACTCATCCTTCTTCTCTTTGGTTTAAGCAGATCTGAATGGTTGACAGCCCTTTCGATTTGATTGCAGCCTCACCATCAAAAAGAGGGCAGATTGATCAAGAGGAGCTTGGAAGTGCAGCTGCATCAATAAGGCATTGAAGTAGGAGTAGAGATGGAGCTCAACAAAGTACGTATCAGACAACAGGGAGGAGGAAACTCAATAAAGAGTGTCATTTATGAGAATGGAGTTTTCCTGTTTGCCCCTCTGGTCCAACTGCATTAGAATGCATCCCTGCATGAGCAGTAAACTAACACTCAAATGACAGAGGGAGGCAATGCCACCTTGCCACAGCTCTTAAACAAGAGAAGATAGACTAGAGTGGACAGAGTGAAAGGGTGAGTGTGGCGTTTGTGAAAGAGAGGAGAAGGATGGGGACATTGGGAGGAATGAGTCAGATTCTCCTACAGCTGTCAGGGTGTGGGCATTCCTCACTGATACGATGGGCTTGTAGGATCAGCCTTTGCAGGGCCGAGGCGTGGCGTGGCGTGCTTACTGTTTGATTAGCCAACCAACTACAGAATGCCAGTTGGAAATATTACTCATCCATTATTTGTGTTTGGAGTATCATTACCAGTGAACAGTGATGGAGAGCTGACAATTTCCTTGTTGCTTGAAGTGTGAAGTCATACAAGACAATATTTTCCCGGAAGAGACGGAAAACTGTGTCGTTACAGTGTGTAATCATTAAACCTTAATGACATAATTTGCAGCAGGGCTTTGATCACACAGCTAAGGACAACTAGAGACACTCAAAAGACTGAAGAGGAGCTCTGAAACGCTCAAAACGTTAAAGAAACACATCAGTGAGTGGAAGAATAGTGACACTGCAGTTACAGTATGGAGTGAGACAAAAGACACCGGAGAGGAGATGACAGGACAGAACAGGCCCGTGGACTCTCTCTCAACAAAGGATTTACATAATCTGCCTTTTAAATCAGACTGTTTTACGGTACAGGTGTTTACTGTGATTAAAAGCCCAAACAGCTTTTATACTAATTGCTCATTTAGCTCGAGCTAGCAGGACAGCATATGAATAAATGAATAATACTGTATATGATTTGTCGTTGCAGACAAAACAGTTGATGTAATCCAGTCTGATCAGGAGCTAGATTTAGACAGAGAATGCAAAGCGAGGCAAAATATACAAGATGGCAGACCTGTGAATTTGAAGACATACAGTAGAATCTATGACTCTGTGTGTGTATGTGTGTGTGTTTGTATTCTACAGTGAATTCTGTGTGCACGCACAGTATGTGGGTGTACGTATATGCAGTATGCACACCATAAATATGTGCATATGTAGATAAGTATGGATTTAGCTCAATGTGTATGAGAGGTAGAAACAATCTCCCCTCAGTGATGTCGACAGTGTGGCCTAATCCTCCTGGAGGCAGAATGTTTGGAGTGGGATAAGTCCAATTCTTCTGCATGACTTAAGACCATCTGCACACAACTCAACACATAAGAAAATGAGCAAACGATGCTCCTTTTTTTTTTTTTTTTTAACCAACTTTGAAAAGAGCTTTTGAAATATAGCTCATGAAGGAGTGAGAGGAAGAAGCTGGAAACAGGGGCTGATTAACATGTCATCTGCCTGTTCTTCTTCTTCGTACATTTACGTGTGTGGTTTCTCTCCAAAAGGGCAAACTGCTTTAGTTTGGTGCCATTCATCAAAAAGCTCAGAGTCTCGCCGGAGTAATTTGAAATTTCAGAGATCAGGATATTTAGTGCTAATTAGCGGCATTACACTGCAAGGTGACAAGCGACATCCAGGGCACTCACAGAGACCCCTCCGCTCCACCCATTACCCATAAAGAGTGTGAGGAGCAGAGATATCAAGACATTTCCTCTAACAGGGTCCCCCGTCAGAGCCGACTTAGAGCGCCAAGTTAAAAGGTTACCCAAGGCTGCCTGGAGTAATTAATCCTTCCAGCCTTTTCAACTCTGTCAAGCCCCTGCACCGTTTTCATGTCCTGAACTATGCTGTTGTCCTGAAATTACTGAAGAATTAAAAGCTAAAAGTCATTTCGGCTCAAGTGCGTGAAGGGCAAAGCAGCATGGTTAAGCTAAAATTAACTTCTTTGCCTTCTACCAAAAGAAAAAAGAAAAGACACTGTCGCAAAAAATACAGCAAAAAAAAATTACAAAAGCTTGTGTGAGCAGCTGTGTCTGGTTAGACTTTGTCATCCAGCCATAAAGCAAACAACGTCAGCTTCCACCACAGCTAGCAGGAGAGGATGTGAACGTTTAGGGGCTATCTGGGGCAAATAATAAGCTGCCATTCAGGAAGTTCCCTCGCGAGAGCCGTCTGTGGTTTTTAACTGTGATTGACGGGACTGACATTTGCTCAGTCAACTTCAGACTGCAGTCCGTGGTCCTCACTGGACGAAACTTTAACCTCGGCTAACATCAGCCAGGCTCTGTCAACATCCTCCCTGTATCTGAATCATTCTTGGCAAGACAGGGAGCAAAAGAGGCAGAGAAATCAAAAGAGACAGATATGTGTTAAAGAGGGCAGACGTGTTCGACTATAAGACATTGTGTTTGTACAGCGTAGCAGCATTGTGGGACTGTTGGAACGGACCCATTAGCAGGACTAGAAGGTCAAACGGATGCAGAAAATAAGTTTTTACAGAATGTATATAAATAAAATAGATAAAAAAGAAAATTGTGATTACTGTATACATTTCTGCACAGACAATGAATGATGACATGTATATTAAGTGCATCTTTGTTTTTTGTGAAAAACAATTACAGATTCAGTTTTCTGTCACAAATGGGTACCAAATCGCCCAAGTTGAGATCTAACTGCACATGTTACTAATTTCAGAAAGACAGAAATAATTGGGGACAGATGTATAAATTACATGTACACACAAAGACAATGCATACAGCCCTTGGCTCACATGCACCCAGTTCCACAGTGATTAAGATATCTAAAAAGAAGTCATATGAATGCACGGTCTAATAAATCTGATGAAAAGAATGCATATACACATACACCGATCAGGCATAACATTATGACCACCTGCCTAATATTGTGTTGGTCCCCCTTTTGTGCTCAAAAATGCTCTGAACCATTGGGCATGGACAAGAGGACCTCTCAGGGTGTCCTATGGGGTCTGGCACCAGGACGTTGGCAGTGGATCCTTTGGGTACTCTGGCTTGTGCAGTGGGGCCTCTGTCAATCAAACCTGTTCCACTGCATCCTGTTGATTCTTGATCAGAATAGGGTCTAGGAAGTTTGGAGGTCAAATCAACATCTTGGGCCATTGTCATGTTCCTCAAGATGTTCCTGATTGTTTGATGTTTTTGCCATGTGGTGGGGTGCATTTTCCTGCGGGGGTAGGC
>OMNN01096960.1:2265-13563 GCA_900302755.1 Chromis chromis
ACCTTCCTATGAGCGTCCGCGCTGACTAAACAAGAGACAGGTCTTAATATTTACCTGGTGAAATAGTCAAACAGCCTAGTGTGTGTGTGTGTGTGTGTGTGTGTGTGTGTGTGTGTGTGTGTGTGTGTGTGTGTGTGTGTGTGTGTGTGTTCACCTGGTTTCTTTGTACAATATTCCCTCCACTCTAAAAGCAGTTCTCATGAAAGTAAGCTTCCTGTTTTTGGAATTGAAGGAGCTGTTATGAAGGAGCACTGAACACAGAACCTGCAGGAGTACTAAACCAAGGCTTCTCAAACTGTCAAGGAGCCCACAGATCCACGTTATGTCCCAGAGAGGAATGCCATCTGAGTATAGTTAAGTTGTTACATCGGCTGCCTAATACACAACTACTGGTCCAACTATACATTTTCATCCAGCGGGATAAACACTGGACTTTACAGCCATGGCACAATATATTTGGGTGGTTTACTGAATTAGTGTGAGCCTGCACACAGTATATACACACAGACAGTTCCCATTCACAGAGCAAATCCTACCTGAACCCAATTTAACCAGGAAAGACTCATTGCCATTAAAAACTCCCAGTAACTCCTTAGATACAGTAAATGAATTAGAAAAACCAAGACCATCTAAATAGGTGATTCCAGAGGCTCTTAAATATAACTAACAATCAAGAAGATGAAGATGAAGCAGAAGTTCCTATATGTAAGTTTCATCTGTTCTTCCATAAATACGGTGGTTGTATCCCCAAAATGGTATTCTAGATAAGTATAATTAAATCTACAGGAGGTTAAAAAGGACCAGCTGACTTTGGTGAACAGGAAACAATGCTTTGTAATGAATCTCAGAGCTCCATGACACACAGTATCTGAGGAATGTCGGCACTGAGAAGGCACATGTATGTACAGTGTGTCCCGAGCAAAGGGAGGGAAGAAGCTGGAGCAGGCCTCGTTGTAGCTGAGCAGGAGATGCCTCGCTTCCCAAACTAAATATCAACCTTATCTTCAGCTTTACTACAAGCTGCTGAGTTTGACATGTAAAGATACGTCGACAATAAAACCCTTTATAAGAAGAAACATGCCAGTGGTTCTTTAGTTTAGCATTACTGCTTCTCAGCTTCAAGTCACACAAATGTATTAGGACGATGTAAAAGGTGAAGCTGTAAGCGGGACTGCATTTATAATAAATAACAGTGTCCTCTGCATTAAAGTGGACATTTGCACGAGGTCAGTATTGACTAAAAGACTTTATTTGAAAACAGAATAATTATGGTCCAACAGCTGATCCTTGGGAAACACCATTTAATATTGTAGATGAACCAGAGTTGCTGTCAGAACATGGCTCTCTGTGTGGCAGATCACTGTCACACTGAGAGGAAGAATTTTTAGACAAGCGATACTAACTAGTCTGGTTTCATGACTAAGATCTGCTTCATCAAAGAATGCAATATACCAGTGACAGCTCAGGGCTGCAGACACAGAGCTATGTCTGGTGTTTAAATAGAATATTATACAAATATATCTATATATAAAAACTGCACAATGACAGAAGCTTGCAGGATCTTATAGCCAAGATGAACAATTTAGGAATGTGAATGTAATTATTTAGGAATGATGAAGTTGGACAAAAATGCTTCTTTTCAAATGTGAACATAATGAACGGTGGTTTACAGTGAGGTGTAAAGGCAGAGCAGGTATTACCCCGGTGCAACATGAGTGGCCAACCATTTTACAGAAGTAGAAGAAGAAGCTGAGGAGGAGGAGGAGAGGAGGGATGGTGGCAGACTGCTGTGCTAATGAATCTGACCTATAGCTTTGGCTCGATTTTTGGCGCTTCCTGCTGCTTTGTTGAGAAAATAAAAAAGAGCTTTGAATTTCCACAAAGTATTCCAATAAACAAGCCAGTTAATTATTCACCCAGTTTGCAAGAACATTTTCTGTTGTTACTCCGACAGCTTGTTAATTGCGAGGCATATCCTTGACAACACATCATGTGTAAACAGAATCCAGTGAAGATCTCTCCTGACAGGAATCACAGTACACCTGGACAGCTGGAGTGAAGGACAGGGGTGCTTTGTTGGACGTTAGTGTGCATGCTAATCACAAAGTTCAAAAATGGCCACCATGCCTGCAGGTACTGGAGACAAAAGCAAGATCTTAGTGAGACACAGCAAAGCCAAAGATCCAGTTCGTGCTTAAAATGATTGTTTTTGCAGGATCATATTTGGATTTGAGTCTCAGAAGCAGCACAAGAAGCTGCTGCTATATTCATTTTGGCCATTGAACTGTTCCAGGTGAAACATGTAATTACATGATGTGATATTTAAAGTCAGGAAAGAAGTAGAAGAATGTTTGCTAGAAAACTCAATACAAACACTCATAGGAACCCATTTTTGAAACACCAGTAGTTTGTAATTTGACCTTTGCATGGAGCATTTTAGATGACAACATTGTGTGAAGTGTGAGCGATATGAAGGGCTTCATTGTCAACCTGGTTGAATTAAAAACAAGCTGAATGACCAACTAGCACCTATTAATATCCCAAATAATGCAGGAGGTGTAAACTTTAATTTAAACGATAAAAATGCGATGTGCAGAAACGTTCAATAATAATAATAAGGCTGTCTGAAACTTAGATCAAAAGCTGCACATTGCTGTGGAGACACAACTAGAGACACGCTTCAGATCAGAGAAAATAATGTGAAGGAGGAGGATGGTGCAGTGGAAGGACTTTTGCTTCATGAGAAGATTCAAATCATGTTTCTGTGGAAACTACACCAGACGTATCTGTGCTGGTAAAACCCTCTCAGTCAGCTGCTCATTTCAATTAGATCCAATACTGACTTTCTACAGCTCTGGACTGGAGATGGTGTGGGACACATTTACATTGGTGCAAAGAGTAGAGAAACAGTGTCACTCATAGTGCCAGACATAATACTGGTTTTTAATTTAAATCCAGTGGAATAACATTTTATTATTAATGGTCAGAGTGGTGAAATGTGACCTTTGACACATCTAGAGGTGCTGTCAGGATCTACAAACACCAGTGGTTCAATCCAGTACAGAAATCTTTACATTATAATCCTATAATTACACCACTTTCAAGTTACTGCAGAGTAAAATGAATAGAAACTGTGAGACGCTGTGCTCTAGGAAAGGTAGGGCCATTCCTCTTTCTCCCTATGCTTAGCTCAAGTTCCACATTAAGATCACAGAGAGTGCAGAGTGAGGTTTACGTCCACATTTACATCTGCATATGTGAAGGTGTGCCTTGAAAATATATGTTTTCCTAATTTAATTTAACCGTAATTTGGGTAACAGACCGTTTAAATAGTCTGGAAGGGGATATGCAGGTGCTGGTGAGGGAAAAACGTTCACTCATAATGTGTAATGTGTGGACAAGAAACTAAATACTCTGGTGGAATTATAACATATCTAATAATATTAACTTCTAGTGAAATAAAATGTGTTTTCATGGTGACTAGGGTTCGTCACAGAAACCACGTTCTATATGTAGTTATGGTAATAATGTCACTGTTCCAATTATCCTGCCGTGAAATAGGAGAGAAGATATGAGCACTGGGATTTTACAAAGTTATTGAGGATTAAGATATTACAAAACACAATGACATGAATCAACATAAACACACAATCTGACTAAAATGAAGCACTTCCCTGTTGTTCATATAGGTGGCTAGCTGCATAACGTCATCAGAACATCTTTCCCATACATCCATCCCTGCTGTGACTCTGACATCTGCTTCTTTTTGTGATGTCTTTTAAATGTTTTTTCTTTTCTTTAACAAATAGTTTTTTCTAGCACTACAAATAACCAGCACTAGCAGAGGGGCAGAGGAAACAAGCTGCAAGCACTACATTCTGTGTCTTTTATAATATTGTGAGGTTATTAGAAAGTTCCAGCAAACACATATGAATGATTTAAATATGGTTATTCTGACGTATATTTACCCCAACCGGAGGAATGTCTGTCCCATATTCACTCTACATGTAGCGCTGCTTTAGTCTTCAGTTACTCCAGAGGGAAATGTGTGCCTTTCTAGCTTCTAACTGCCTTTGTGAGCACAGTGGCGTGTCTGTTATGTGGTGCTGAGCAGGTAGAACACAGACGGGTTTCAATGCCTTCACTTTGAAAACAGTTGCCTGCTGCGGTTGAAGGTGACGGTGATGAGACAGGGGAGAGTGAACGAAAGGAGGGAGGAAAGTTACAGAATACTGAACTAATGGGATGACACTATATGAAGGATTAGAGGGAGGTCATGCTTGGTTTCAAGATTCTTTATTGTCATGCACTTGTAACAATTTACACCATCACCAGTGATGAAATTCTTCTATCTTAGTGCCAGCTCAACTTCACAGTGCATTATTTAAGCAAAAATATGTACATATAAAAAATAAAGTATAAAGTAAAATAGGAATACAAATAAGTTATTTACAATATTAGAATAAAATAGAATAGAATACTAAAGGAAACACAAGAGTAATTAGTGCAAAGGACCAATTTGACCAGGTTTTGTCAATCCTCAACAAACAAGAAGGGTTAGTAGTAGTAGGTAGGCTACTTTTGAGCTGAAAACTTTTTCCAGATTTACTTGTCATGCAACATGCAGTCCCTACCTACTAATATTCTAATTCTGTGGAAGTGCAAGATTTTTGAATTTCAAAAGTCATAGCATGAATGAGTGGTGGCAGTATAACTATACTGAGCAGTGTTAGGAAATGTACACAGAACTACAAACACCGAGCTACTGAGCACTACGTATCTGTCTAACCCTCAAGTGTGTGTAGTTGACACAAGTGAAGTTAATAAGTTGTCAGTGAGCTAAGCTCCTTGGAAGTTTTTTTTCTTCTTCTTTTTTTTCAACCATAAAGCATCTCTGCACCACTTAGCTCAGCTCACCTCTCCCTCTGTCAGGGAGGGGTCAGAGAGAGAGTGAGAGAGCAGCAGAGTGACAGAGTGAGACATCATTCCACAGCTGCTTAACAGATGGCTGGAGCTGACACACACACGCACGACCATTTCTCATCCACAGCTAGCACACTACAGCTAAGACAGCAGCTAACTACAAACCGTGTTTGTTTAGAAACATGTCCGCTAACCACCGATTGGCTACAAATACCCATATGTGCAGTGTGTGCTAACACAGACGTGAAGAAACGCTACAGACACACTCGAGTTGATGTGGACTGAGTAAACCTTCAATATGTCCCTTATGTGTGAGGCAGCAGTTCTAACCCATCAGTCTTTACCATACTAGTCGATCTAAGGGTGTGTATGAATGTGCCAGTGATTTTAGCCATAACTTCAGATGCTTCATGTTGAACCATCATGACGTTAAGACTTCTGGTATGTCGTCACAGTCTTGGGATGTTATGAAATGTATTACAGATATGCATGGAGTCCACAGTGTGCATTGTAATAACTGAAGTGATCCCCAAATTGTATTTGGTTTAATACAAAATCATTTCCACATTTCCATCAGTCTGAGCTCTGCAATATACTTGCTGTTAGGTGAACATTAAACCTTGTGAGTGTCAGCACTGTCTTTAAGAGCTGTTAGGATTCTGATAGGCCTCGGCCACTAGTCCACCTAAGACCTAACACAAAGGGCCTTTCTCAGACTGGACCCATTCCTCTGTAACTCTGTTTGTAGTCACCCTTCATTAGGGTGTAGGCTAGAAATAGAGGGACAAATTAGTCTCATTTCAGTGGAAACATATAGAGGAAACATGTCTTACTCCCCAGCTTCTTTTTCTTGTAAACATCTATTTGCTTTAAATAAGCTCCAATAAGCTGCTTGGTTTTTGCAACAGTCCCTGTGAATATACAACACTTTCACAATGAAATGACCACATGTGCTATTTTCTAGACTAGAGAGAGGTGCAGTGTATTTGTGCAGTTTATGAGTAAATGTAAAGGCAGTCACATTGAACTTACATTTGTCTTCAATGACAAACACAGTGTTGCACATTGTCTGTATCAGAGCAGACTTGGAGGGTTTTATCACCCTCTTCCACTCTGTTAATTGGTTTGGGATGGCACTTAATGTTGTGGAGCCTCCATGCGAACGCACAAACACACAGGTGGACAGGAACACTCAGGAAGGCCCCGGCCAACAGCAGGATTGAACCTGTTTCTGTACAGCCTTACAGAACTGCCAGCATGGGTGTAGCCTTTTTTATCCTCCATCCTCCTCCATCCATGCTGTTATCTAGTGTTGTTACAAGCCCATCATGAAACTTGGCAAACCCAAATATTGTCTCACTACGTCTAAAAACTGAATATTTATATTCCTGGCTCCCTGGGGATGAGTAGTGATGATTGTGATGACTCCCAGTAACACTACCATTAGGCTACATGTTCTCCTGCAATCCAGATAGAAGTAGATTGTCATAGAGCTACAGAGCACATCCACAGTGGGAGAGCCCTTCCATTTGGGACACTCCTTAGTCCTCCTTTTAGCTCCACCCTGAGGCCAAAATCTAAAATTTTGCACATGATATATGTCATTATGTATCTCTGAGACTTCCTTGACATTTCCCCCAGTGCATTCATGCTCACACACAATAACTGATCGCCTCTGTCAGGAAAACATTCCATTTTTACCCTTACTGCTGAGATGGAGCAGTCACATCAGCTTTTGAGTGCACCAATGTCACAACTCACTATTTCTGTAATGGAAAAGAACAGTGTGGAGCAGATCTGCCAGAAAAGCTTCTCCCATGTGGAACGTAAGACTTATTCAGCTTATCCCACTTAGCACTCCCTCTGGCTCGGAGCCGTTGTGTTGCGTTTGTGCGTTTCTGTTGCAGTTCTTTTTAGCTCTCTGTTTGGAGTGTATTTTTAACTTTGCACATCTGGATTTGCAGCACAAAGCACACATGTTGACCTGTAGTCCTATAGTGTGATTTCTCTGTTTACATTGGGATATCTTTGAACTGGTGTTTTTTTAAATGAACTTAAGGTATATTTAAGATTGGAAAATACTTTTTATACAAGGATCTCTCATCAGACATCATCAGCTACTGTCTCATTCTCCTAGTGCGTTACTGTGTCTCAGCCTCTTCACCGATAAAAGGAGGTTTTTTCATTCACATAATGCTCAGTACTCACCTCGTTCAATTTCCTCCTTCCTTCCTGTCTGTGATGAAAACATAAGCTAGCAGCTCTGTGCTGTCCTGGAGCTGCACTAGCAGCAGTAAATCTACCAGTAGACAGACACATGGAGACAGAGAGAAAACGTGATCTAACAGTGATCGTGTCCTTGTGTTTCTTCTGAACCAATAAATCATCATTGAGAGCGTCTCTGCTCGGGCTGCGTGGCTCTGCCAGCTGCTGCTGAGTGTTGCACAACATCTGACAAGAGCTGAGACACGGGCAGCATAGTCTTCAGCTGAGAGCAGAAGGCCTGGACAGCAGCTGCTTAGAGGGCTCGGAAACAAAACGTGAAAAAACACTGATGGTCTAGTCCGAGAGGTTTTGCTCTTCTGCACGTTGAGTGTTGTTTCAGCCACACTATGGTCTGCTTGTATATTTTTGGGCTACAGTTTAGCTCATAAATCATCCCACAGTGTTAGTGTAGCTAAATGGGTTGTGTGGAATGCTTTGAAAATACCAGGTAGACTTTGGAAAATTATTTATATCAAAAAAAGACGTAACCAAACAACCCTAAGATTAAAAAATAAAATAAAAAATCATATGTCTCCCAGGTCAAGTATTACCAACATCAGATTTCACTGTAGTCAGATCATTGCCAATATGCAGACACACACATTTATTACCTTTTGTAGACTATGTAACACATTAATATAAACATGATGCACTTCAATACAGTTCCAGTTCAAAGTCGATTAAATAATAAAAAATCAATATTAATATTAATCAGTGTTACACCCTAGTGATTACCTAGAATCCAGTAACCACCTAGCACCCTCTATAGGCCGATGAGTGCCAGATTGAAGTACTAAATCATTGTAGACGTGTAAAAGTAATGCAGTTACCTTCATTAAAATGTACTTTTTCTTAAACTATACATATATGTATATATAGTTATGTTTTCTGTGTATTACCTCCACAACTACAGCTTTGTTCCTTTTTTAAACAACAAATGCTCATTCAGTTTCTGGATAGTCCTGCTAGACAGTTAAGATCAGTCATTTGTAGCGATGACTTATTGCTTATTTGAAGGAACGGATGAGAGGAAACGAGCTGGCTGCTTGTTTGATGATAGCGCTTTGCTGCATGTGCATGGTTCAGCTCAGAGTCTGGGGTCATTAGATACACTTATCCCGGTGCTTTAAAATGTTGATTCATGTTGTGCCTGAATGAAATACACATCCATCTCAGCAAACCCCAGTCACTTTTATGCGTCTGTGTAAGACAACTAATTTGTGGAGATTTACTAAATTTGTATACGTATATATGGTTCTGCAGTTGTATTTCACTTTGCTTTATTCCATCTTAAGGGGAAATTTGCTGTTTTTTTTTATTTATTCCACTGTTCCAATGTGTTGTTAAAAAGTTTACTTTAGTAAAGGATTGAACTGTGTTTTCCCTTATTAACATGCTCCTATAATTCAAGTTTGTCTTGCGTTCCCAAAGCAGACTATGTTGGAGGCTGAAAAAGTCTTCAGAGTAAATATTTTTACACCTTTTCTCTCTCTTCTCTTAGCTGCTCTTTGTCACTGTTTCACCATTTATTTCCCTCTCATTTAAAACATATTAGACATAAAGGAAAGAAGACACATCATTGTCTGTGCACTGAAAGTGTTTAATTCATTCCTCTTGTTTCAATCATGTGTGTTCACGTGCCTGCGTTAGAGATTTACTGTAACCTCGTCTTCCCATCAGGGTTTGTAGATCGTTTCTGATCTAGAGTCAAAACTAAACCTTGAAGTTGTGGTCCCTAAATAATTCTGCTGTTATATACTATTATGTTATATATATATAGCTTTTCTTTTTGTTTTGCCTTTTTAACTTTTTAACATGAGGAATTAAACTGCTAGGACATTTTTTTTCTATCTTTTAGATTTAACTTTTAATTTTTATTTTTATCAGGCCTAGAAAACTTTTAAACCCAGACCTGAAAAACATTCAGCTGAATCCAGACCCTTGAGCTCGCTGGACCTACTGACAACGTGTTTGTTAACCTGTGAGTGAAGCATGTGATAATAATACTCTTTCCACCGTGGAGGCGCCTGTACCGGGACAAGGCTGTAACTGCTCTTGATACGCAGCCTTTACACGGGACATTTTCATATTGGTGGATGCAGAATTGCTTTGCTTCATTTAGTTGCATTAGATTCTGTAGAATTGCAGTTGAGAATCCTAAGAACACATTTAACAACATCGATATCACTGATATATACTTACATATATATAAGTATACTTACATATATATATATAAATCAGTTGGTGTGACCTTACTTTTACAGGGCACTGCATATGAACGTTTGTGTGTGTGTATAAATATTTATGTAAATAACACAAGACACTGATGAAACCTACAGGATACTTGTACAGTAAATAAAGAGACACTTCTTGCTCTTTTTGCCACGTAGAAATGTCAGACCCCTGCCTGTGTAAATTACATTTTACCAATGCAGTTAGTAGACAACATTTTTAAACAGTAATACAGACACAGGAATCTCTTGGAACGGACAGCTGATGGTGGCAACACTGTGATATTTACCAACCATCAAATGTAGACTCCTAGATGCTCTGGTCATGCCTCATATTATATGCTAAAACTATGGCTTTTGAGAGGACGTCCTGGTCAACTTCAGTCCTGACATTTCTTTGAGGAGGGTGTTTAAAGCCGTAACGCCCCTCAGAGTTGTATCTGGGGAATGACAGCGGGGTTGTGTGGCACAGAAACTCACCACAACTTATAGAAGAGGAAGAATGTCCAGGGGTCTGCAGGTTAGAAAACATGGATTGATTTTCAGTGGTTTTACAGAAAACATGGGACAGTTTCAATTTTATCGTGAACAACATGAGATGTGAATGGGGAGAAAGGAGTAAAGAGGTTGAAATCTGGTGGAGACGGTGCTGGCAGCAGTCTCTAAGGCAGAAAAAGTGAGCCTCTGGACCATCAGCTGGTCTTTGCACAGAACTGAAAGAATGAATATTGTTTTTCTGAGTTTCTCTTTACTGGTTATTAGACATACTAATAAGTCAGAGGGAGACTGAAATCAGACAACAGGAAATAATAGGAATAAAATGTAAGATTTTTTACTTTTAGTCACTTATTGTAAAATCTAAAACTGACCGATCAAGTCTATCAATCATAATTCATTATCAGTCATTAAGATGTTTCATTTCATTCTGGACTCTTGAGCTGCGCTGTAATCAAAAAGGAGATATGTGTTTATGTTTATCATTATATGGGGTAAAAATATATCGGGACCAGATGACTGCTGCTACAACCAAAACACTAAAGACTAAAGAGTGTTGGACAAATTTACCAACTTGTGCTTCTTATTGTATTTCAGATTACTGTTCACTGACACTGATAACATGACTGTGTGAAATATGTTGCAGGTAGCTTTGTATGTCATTCTGTGAGAGTCTTGGAACATGTATTTAATCATTTACATCACTAAATGCCATCTGAAGAAAAAAAAAACACTAACAAAAGTAACAAAAAGTACATTTCATAAAGGAAAAGATTCTCCTCCAGAACTTACTTTTCATTTCTATAGTATATTCTAAAGTGTACAATGTAAAAACTATTCCACACACAATGAGGCGACGCATGCATTTGTAAAATGTAAAATTATTTTATTGTTTTCAATAAAAACATCAGTATCACTCGGCCATTTCTATAAGTCTGTTGTTTACTTTGCTAAGTTAAAGTTTGGAGTAGGCGGAACTACCTACGTGGAAGAAGAATCTACATTTTCAGTGGGGTTTTTCAGGTCTGACTGTGGCCTGGTGATGGAAACCAAAGACTTGAAAATGTTCCCCAGTGTCTTTGATCCATACAACCCAAGGTTTGGCCGCACAGTTTAGCAACTGTTGACTGAATTTGGGGCTGTTTTTTATGTGGACATTTCAAAAAGAAAGAAAGAAAGAAAGAAAGAAAGAAAGAAAGAAAGAAAGAAAGAAAGAAAGAAAGAAAGAAAGAAAGAAAGAAAGAAAGAAAGAAAGAAAGAAAGAAAGAAAGAAAGAAAGAAAGAAAGAAAGAAAGAAAGAAAACACTACAACAGCTCAGTGAACATCCATCACCATCCTGAGCAGCTCTGCAGCGTTTCATATAAATCCTGCTGGAGCTAAAAC
>OMNN01096966.1:3560-36401 GCA_900302755.1 Chromis chromis
ACCGCCCCCCCCTTTTTGCTCCGTCGCTAGCTAACTTGTTTGCTAGCTCCCTATAGCTTTCTCCCTGCAAAAGCCTTCCTTCTGGATAGTCACTGCGACCCCCCCCTTCCCTCCCTCCCCTACTTCCACAAGTCCAATGTCCGCTACAGCCGGGCTCCACAACTTCTCACACCCTCCAAAGAAACAAACAAATAAAAGTGAGGACGGCCGACGGCTTCTTTGAGGTGATGGCATTTGCTGTGGTCATGACTAGTGGGAGAGCAAACAAATTAATGGTGTCCGAGTTTTCACTTTCCAAACCAAACTAAATGTCTTTTAGTTCAAGTGGGGCAATTCCACTGACCCTGGTGTCAAATGCTGCGTGAGGGTTGCACACTCTTGCACTTGAAATGTTGAAGAGGAGGCCGTAAGAAATTAAACAGGGCTTGAGCATTGGCCTGTAAGAGCCTGGTGTGGTGCTGCACCTTGAATAAATCAGTGTGTGTAATAAACACTGTATTTAATTTCTGCTGTAGTATTTTGGCCACAAACTTCGACAAGAGGTGTCTGGAGCACTTAACCTTTTCAACCAGCCTGACTGATTGTTCGGAGTGACTGGGGGTGCTGTGTCGCTCAACTTTGATAAGACAATCAGATGATAGGATGGCGTTATCTTAACATGGCTTTCCGGCTGGGAGACAAATGAACAGTGTGTGATAACAGGAACAAAAGCTTGGCTCTTATTGGCTCGTTCCTCCAAAGAAAGGAAAAATTATCAGAGTGGAAAATTCACAATAGGCACAGTTTATTTCATTTTCAATTTTCTACTTAGGCCCGGGACACAGGAACAGCTTTTTTTTTTTTTATCACTCAAATATTTATACTGTCTCTTGTTGGCATTTTGGTTTGACAGTCTGCAATTACCTGAGCCTATAAAGCAGTTATCGCTGGAAAGATGATAAAAATGTTTTAAAACAAACAATTTAAACAGGCGAGGAAATGAAGTTGTAAAAGCGAGAGACGCAGATACGGAAAAAGACACAGTGAGTGTAAAAATATAGAAAAAGAAGGAAATGTGGGGTATTATTGCTGGTGTCTATATGTGAGAGATGAAGGAAGAGATAGAGAAAAAAAAGGTCAGAAGTAACTTCCTCAGAGACACACTACTGATAAGTTAAACACCTCTTCTGTCTGGGTTTTCTGACTTTTGCAGCCAAATTCTCAGAGTCAGAGAGGGGTGTGTATACTCAAGGATTCACTCAAGACTTTGTTTGCTCTATTCCCCCTAAAAAATGATTGAAAAATATTGGTGCCCTGGCTTGAAATGTTAGCACTTTGTTAGGACTAAAAAAGAAAAAAAAAGAAACTTGCAGCTGTGTAGGAACTGCATGAATAAAATATTCTCTTTTTAAGAAAAGGTGTTGTGTGTTATTTGAAAAAAAAAAAAAATCATTTTATCCATAAAGATTTTCATTTTGACAGACTTTTGAATATTTCATTTTGCTAAATTTGACATATTTTAAAGTTGAATGTAACCTCCTGAGACCGTTCTCCCAGGCAATATCAGAGAGGGTTTAAAGCAGACAGGGATGTATTCGGAGAAGCTCATCTCATCCCCCTGTTCTGCCGCTGGTTCCCTGCAGGGATTTAGCCTCCGCTGGTCGTGAGCTGAGTCTGATCAGAGGAGTTACAAATCCTTACTTTTAGGGGTCTTACTGTAATTCACAGGCCTCGTTGGCCACCGTAAAGCGCGGGGGCCCGGCATCTCGAGAGGGATTTGAGACAACATCTTTGTTGCCTCCTCATTGTATCGCGGTGAAAGTCGTCCAGCACCCATTGTCTGACACAAACTCCGCTCAGACCTCGGCTCAATCAAAGAAAAGTTTTCCAGTAATGAGGTAAGACATGAAAGCTCACTGAACACAGCGACATGTTGAAAGAGGCCTTTTGATCTCGTCAGACACAATGGTCAAATTTGAAAAGAGCAAAGTGTGCTTTAAGCAGCAATGCACTGCATTAACCCCTTGTCTTTTGACAGGCCCACACCTAGAAAAGACGTAATATTCCGCTCTATGGAAAATGTAGTTCATGAGTAATGGCCTCCTTGAAGAGCCGGGGACCTTTGTGTTAATTCTACCTGCCGCCTTTACAGATTTGCTGGTCAAGAAACAGAGAGTTGGCCTCCTTTCAAAGCTTTGCAACCCTCTTCTTGTGTGTTCTTTGAGGTGTTGTTTTATACCATTCACTTACCTCTCAAGATATTTCTACATAGCGAGTAAAAAATGTATTTGTGCTGATTTAATAAATGAGATGACCTACAAAGTAGCATCAAGTTGAGGCAAGTCTTAAAAATATTTGTCCAAACAAGAGATTCCTGATAATAGTTCCTCAGAATTGCCTGTGGTGGAGGTGACAGATTACCCAGCAGCCAGCTGTGGCAGTCACGGGTCAGTGCAGGCCGACTGCGTCCCCAGACTCCGTTAACTAAGTGGGCCGGCACTATCTCTGCCCATCAGCCAGCCAGTTTGTTGACTCCTCAAAGAATGCTAATAAAATATATCTCCTCCTATTGTAGCGAGCTGGCATCTATTAACATCTGTCTGTTAACTGATAACTTTTTTCAATAATTGGCAACTTTGCAGTGATTTTAACCACAAGTTCATATAGAAGCTAAAGGCAGTACCCTCATGAAACTAAATCACCTGCCTGAGATATGATCAGATTCAAGAAACCACAGAGCAGGTGTTTCTTGACTTCAACTAGATGCAGATATTCAGAAACAACCTTTATCGCCCCAAAAGCACACATACAAACAATCCTGGTGACGCCTGCTGGCCCGGACTGTTTTCAGTGTGTATTCATTTTCCACATGGAGCCATAAGACAAAGGAGGCCCACTCAGGTAATGGAGCGACTCCGAACTAAATCTGCTCAGGTGGAAGACCTCTGTGCTGCCGTCGTCATGCCTGAACTGCAGTCAATGACAGACGCACAGCCTGACGCCTCTCTCAAAGCAAAAACCACGTCGATCAAACTGCCAGGAGCTTTTCACGGCCTCTTCCAATAACCCTCTATTCACTGAAATGTCTCTCTGCCTTCTTTTATGAATACAGCCTGTGTCCCTCGTGTTCAATTACCTGAGTCAATATGGATGTATTGAACCTCCCACATATGAGTCAAATCATAAAGTGTATATACAAGAGCAGGGATGTTATGGCCATCTCTGTGGGGCAGTGAAAATTACACTGGTGATTTGCAGCCCAGAAAGTAAACAAAGTGGTATTATATGGGGGTAATAACGCACAAATATGGTTCCAGTGCGGCGAGCGTCTGGCCAGTTGTTGCTTTCCAGCAGTTTGACAAAATGTGTTGATGTACTTCACATCACGGCATCCTGAGAATGGACGATTTAAATTGTGTGATAAAATAAATGTCGATATGACACAATGATGCCTGTGTGAAAGGGTTCACATGAGACCATGTGTGCATTGCGTGTATGAGACAGCTGCTGCTTTTTGGCACCAATACACACACACACACACACACACAACACACACACACACACAGACGCACTCAGGTAGCAGCTGGGCAGGCTCACCTGTCATATTAATAAAACTAGACAATCCCTTCCATCAGCAGCAGCAGAGGCCGGAGCAGAAAGAGAGACAGAACAAAAGAGGAGAGAGGCGGAGAGCTGTGAGGGAGAAAATGAGCAGGATGAGAGGAGGAGTTGGAAACACTTTCTATGAAGCTTATATCTGTAATATAAGGTAGATATTGGCGTTAAAAACCCCTCTGTAAGCCCTAATTATTCAACATCATGTCTAATAGTGAATTACATTGGATGAAATTGTCCTTTTAGTTTGATGATCATATCTTGCTCTGTGTGATCACTACAGTCTGTTTGCATAATAATAATAAACTCTAAATAGAGTCCTTTCTTGATTTAAAAAAAAAAGTATGAGAATGTTCATGCCAGATTAATGCAAAATTGTGAAACAGATTATGAAAGGTTATGACATTTTTTCTATCATAAATCCCAAACTTATGGGTGTGCATGGCTTATTAATGAATTTACAGACATCATAGGTAATTATGGATGATTATAGCTTATAGCAACTCCTACGATGCCTTTGTTGCGCAATATGTAGATACATTTAACACACTGCACTTACACACCTTATGTAAAGTTCTATCGCAGCTCCTGCTTATTTAACCAACATCAAAGCAGCTAATAATTAAATGTCAAAATGAAAAAAAAAAAGGAAGAATTAAACAAATAAGAAATAATAATAAATGTTTTCTTTAACTTTGTTTATTTAAGTGTCCTGCACTAAATGGTGTCCAGCATATCTGGGTTCACGTACCGCAATATACAGTTCCTCTTCATGAAAAAAAAAAAAAAAATCTCCTTGGTATTATTATCATTTAATAAGAATTATTATTATAGTTATCTGTATAAAAAAATTTAACTTTAGGATTCTTTAACCCCCCCTAACAGTTAACACCCCTGGTTAGTGTGTACAGAGTTGAATGAATAAATAGATAGATAGATGAAACACAAATTCAATGTTTCATCACCAACTCCAAGAACACAAATGCTGCTCTTTAGGATTCCCTTTATATCTGCCTGCCTCATTTACCAGTGGTCCTTGCTCTTAAATAACCATAAAATGACCTGTGCCTTTTATAAATGTTACATATTATTCTGTGTAGTTGGGTAAGTCTAAGCTTTTTCTTATTCCAAATCTCCCTCTGAGTATAAATTGTCTTCTTTTTTTCTCAAAAAATCCGACCAGAGGATTGGCTGTGGACGGCAGAGCGATGACAATACTGATAAGATTAGAAAGCCTTTTAGCACCTTTCTGATTGTGTGTGTTTGTGTGCGTCTCTACTGCCTCTTGGTCTGTTTCTGTGTCTGTCTTTATGAGAGTGTGTCGATGTGAGGGTGCATGTTGCTGCTTGCTTGTGTGTGTTCTCTTGGCATCAGAAAAAGGCCTTGGACAGAGTGAAGAGAGGGCCCAGGGGAGAGAAAAAAAAAAGAGAGAGAGAGAGAGAGAGTCATAGAGGGAGAACAGGGGGTGGAACAATGAGAGGTGGTGGAAAATGACAAGCCTGGTAAAGGAGGTCTTCCTGAAAGCACCACATCTAACAGAGGAGGTTGTGCCGTACAGAGGAGACCGACCTCCTCCTCCTCCGCTTCCATTAACCCCTAGAGTGCCTGGTGTGCGCAGGTAGAGCTGATTCATTGAAGCCACTGACAGCTGCTCCATGGGTGGGATCCTGCGTGTTTACTTTTACCTGTAGACTCAGAGAACTCATCCTAAAGCCAATGAAAGCTCTAATGTGTCATAACTGACAGCAAAATGAAAACACTCTCACGGACCCACAAGATTATCTGTCAGCCTGGTGGGATTGAAATTGATTATTCAAAATCTAGTGTTGTCATTAGAAGAAAAAAAAATACATTGATATATTTTTTCCCGTAATTCGACTAAATTAAATTACTGGAGCATCCGCCCTGCATATTTGGCATCCTGGCCGCTTCAAAATCAGCCGGGTGTGATTAGGCTGATTACCTACATGGGTGAATTGACAAAACGTGTCCAAGGGGAGAAGTAGGAAATGCTCCATAAAGAATCTTTTGAGACAGACTGACAGGGCCCAGTGAGTGAGCACCAATTTATGGATGAAGGCACAATAAAGAAAGTTCCCAGTGTTCATCGGAGGCCAGTGAATCCAAAATGAACTCTTTTTATGAGGCTGACTTTGCCTCCGTGATGGTGCTCGCACAAAGCAGCCAACAAAGGCTGGCAGTAAAGGGGGAGTTGTGACAAGATAGCGGCACAAAGAGAGAATCAACTTTCACGTGGCTGAATGCAGGCAGGAGCCCGGCCCAGCTGTTTTTAATGGCGATGCATTGACAGGAGGGCAGGCTATTTTTAATCGTGTGCACTTCTTTCAGACGCACACAACAAAACCCCCCTTTCACCGAGCTTTGTCAGTAACCTGCGGTGACCTGCATTCAAGGCTGCGTCAGGGTCCCCTGCACAAAAGACACTGGAAGACAGGGGTACAGGGACGTCTGCAACTGGATGTCCAGTCCAGAGTCTGGAATCCTTCATTAGACCACCGCAGACCTCCAGGATGGACAACACTAGGAAGACAAATATTGTAGTAAAACTGAATAATTGACATAAGAAAGTGTACAGAGGCACGTAAAGCCAATGCTAACTTGGTTACATTTCAAACTAAATAAATATCTATAATGTCTCCGCAAACATACACATACACTCCCATACACACACACAAAGAATGTACAAACAAGTCAGAAAACAAAGGGCTCTTGTAACAAGGCTTGGGATCTTGATGAAAAATTCAAACAATATTAAATGGGGAGTGTCAACAGCAGACACACTTGTGCTGAGGGCCCTTCAAACAGACAGAGTAACTCGGCACACACATTATGCCGCCACAGTTCAACCTCTTAGTGTAATGATGATGGCAGCTTTAACTGGGGCACAGCTTTTAAAACACCTCGCCTGCAAACACGCTGCTGCAACAGGGGGGTAAAAGCTACGATTTCTGTCTTTTTAAAAAAAAAAGGGAAGGAGTGAGGAGACGTTGAGTCCAGGCATGCCACTTCCCTTAAGATTTACCTGCCGCTGAGCGTCACGGGCCACCTGGATTCCCTGAAACTCCTCCTCCCCACTCCAGTGACCACTTCATCAGGAGTCGCACTTCTGAAAGACACAGATTAAGATATCAGTGTTGAAGGATTCCAACTGTCCTCCTGCACAACATGGAGCTGTAATGCGTCCTGACAGAAGAGCTTTAGGGGCCAGGCCTCAGATTCTCACATCCATCAGTGATCCTTCATCTCGGGGGGGAGTCGGAAAAAGAAACAAGTCACCTAAATATGTGGACCCCACTGTACATGTGAGGTAAAAGGGCAGGAGGGACCACTTTCCTAAAATCTGACACAGCTAGGAAACTGAAAAATAGCACTTGTTTTGTCAGAATTATTTATGTAAATAACAAATTATAACTAATTTTATCTCTTGCATGGATTTTAATTTCAGTAGATTGCATTTTTACATTACAGTGTACAATATTTGCAGTATTTCCATATAGCAAAGCTGATTTTATACATAGACTTTAATGCAGAATTCATACTGATATAATGCCTTGTGTGCCTTGTGTGAGTATCACACTCTTGTAATATTAAAGAAAATTCTATAGCAAATTACATGTCTGCATTTAATTTTTTTTACATAGTTGTGTGTCTGCTGTGTGACCATTATCAGGGATATTTTTTCAGACTGTGATGCACTTCAATCAGATCAGCAGAACACATAACATTAACTGTTATCACGGGTTTAATGGAAGTACTGATCTCCATGTGTGAAATCAGTAGAGTGCCCCTTTAAGGCAGCAGAAGGAATAGCCGCCTTGTTCTTGGATTGGAAGAAGAATAGAAGCAGCTAATCCTAAATAAGAACACGGCCATTATGCGAGCTGCTGGTAAGTGTGTGTATCCGGCACCAGTGCAGGGTCAGCAGCTCCACCACCACCTGTAGGCAGACAACTGACTGTGCTGACTAGGAGGGGCACGACTCGCTGTGGTCAGACACAGGAAGCGGAGACAGCAGGTGCACTGTTATCACCTCCATAGAAAGGTAATGAAGCCGCATCACAATCAGCAGGAAATGAAGCAGCACAGCTGAGCCTGATAGCTCACTCTACAACCCCGAACAATATTTTAATCATGTATATGGGCCTGTATATGATCAGACGGTTGATAGCAGCCGTTTCTCACTTCTAACTCTTGTCAAGGCTGGGGATAAGGGAAAATTTCCTAACTTCTCTGCCTCGCAGTTGTATCCCTTTTGTTTATGAGCGCTCCATAGACTCAAAGTGGTGTGACATTTACGGGCGCCTGCTTTGAAGAGGGGCCAACTGCTCTCCAAGCAGTAAAAGAGCCACCTGCCTCGCCTCACCTGCCCTTCTGTGAAGGCTTAGTGAATAAAAACTCCCGACTTCCAGTGTCAGTTAGACCCTGCCTTGTAGCTACTGTACGGTGCAGCACACCTTTAAAATCCCCCCCAATTTTGGCTCTTGCAACAGACAGAAAAGAACATATAAAGAAGGAGAGCTGTTTTCTTTTCAGTGTCTCCCCTCGGCTAAGTCTGGGGTAAGCCCACTAATCCCGCTTGGTGTGATGACTCACAACGGGTGTGGCCAATGTGTTCCCAAAGATATCTTTTCCACAGTCTGAATATCAATAGGAATGTTTATGTTGGCTTTGCGAATCATGTTGTGTGGCATTTAATAGTTTCTAATAGTGGCTGAACACCTCTTCTTGTGTTTATATTTATACATCTCACCCACAGAAAACAACAAAATATGAAAAACCAACATGCTTTTCATGATATTTGTCCAGTTTTTAAGGATGTATGTAGTGTTGTGTGAGTGTGTGTGTTTCTGACATATGTGTGTGTTTGTGTGAGAGGGAGAGAATTGGGCCAGTATCCCACCTAATTGTTATTGCGTCTGTGTTTGGCCTGGAGACAGTCGATAGGAATCAGCAGTGAGCCTGCTGGTGGTGCTGGTGGAGGTGGAGGGGGGGTTACGGAGAGCTGTGTCTCCCACTTCCCAGTGTCTTAGTTGTAATGCATCCCTCCACTAACAGGGATCAAGGTATTAGGGATTCAGGTTATTTGTATTGATTTTATGTGCTGTCATGCCGGGCTCGAGGACGCCCTCATATTTGTGGAAATTGCAAATTCCACCTCGGAAATGTCACCAGCGTTTAATCTCTTCTTGAGTGGTCAATATGGGACCCTCACTCTGGTCCGACCACGTTTATTAAACAGAGACCAAGCATTTCCCACGGTTACCATGACACCATGCACCGTGGAACGGGATTGGTCCAGACTAGATGGTAACATGGGAGTGAGGAAGTCCAACTTCAACATTAATAACTTTTAATAAGATCTGTGTCGATGGTTATGAGATTGTACACGGATAAGGAGAGTTGACTCTGGATTAGGTTCAGCACTGGGAGGAGTATTCAGAGTTGTGTTCAGAAATGACACTGAGAATATAATGACATGTAATTCTGAAGGGCTGCAAACTCACCTGCTGCACTGGAAGTCAGTGTGATTCACAACATTGTGCAGCTTTGGCGGCTGGGAAATATGACATCACTGCAAATTGAGGGGAGTCCACTAACTAAGGTCATTGTCATTATTCTATGAGGCCTCTTCAAGGTCCGTAAAAGCAAACTGCTTTGTTGCATCTGCCAACATTTGCATGCTATTATCATCTTTGCTTTATCCGTGTCATAGCAAATGTTTCTCTTTCTCCTGTGTTTACAGGAATGGCCGAGTCACCCCTCCTCTCTCCATTCACCACAATCAAATTTACTCTGGCTTGAGTACACGTTTAGTGGGGACCATTTGTTTGAGGCAAACACTTAGGGCCCTCGTATGTCATTGACCAGTGTCCACAAATATAATCCTATCAAGTTCAATCTTAGAATGTCCTACACCATTGTTTTCCTAATGCAATAAATGAAAATAATCCCATCTGTCTTGTTTTAATATAGAGCTATCTCCTTTTTTTGAGCACATTATGAACTTCCTGAAGTCCCCCTTACCTCTACTTGCCTCTGGAGAAACTCGTTGATGATATTGTGATTGTTTCACTGAAATCCTATTGTTGACATCCACCACGCTTTAAGTATTTACAGTACAAGTAGGGGAACGGCACAGCTAACAAACATGAACCTGCCGGAGGGGAACGGCATGCGTGAACGCACCCTTTCTTGCTTGTTGATAAACCCCTGCTTCTTCCAAAAGCCCTCAGTTGACATGTACCTACAGAGAAAGCCTTAGCAAAACAAGCTGGACCCTTGTAAATATGCAGTGCCCAACAGTGGCACACGCAATGTTGGCTTACATACTGCTAGTGGTGTTTTTCTTTTTACCTCCAAATTTGCTCGGAAAACTAATCATGGTCTGATAAAGCCCATGGTAAATATGGGAGAGATTGACACCCACCTGTCAAAGTTTACATAGCCAGACCAAGTGTACATATAGGGCAAGGGAACTGTGGGGCCGATTGGGACTGAACTGGCCTGACCTCGGTGAGTCTGCACTGGTGAAACAGATACTTTGTGAGAGAAGCCACAGAAGAGGAAGATTATTCAAAGACCTGGGCCAAAAAGGAAGAATGTAAATTTTACATCTGCCTGTGGTGGAATAAAAGAAAGTAAACACACAACACCAACAATGCAGTGTGTACACCTGCTGTGCTTTAATAAAAGTAAAAAGGTGTTTTTTAGTGCATCACTTAATGTGGTTTTAATGCTTGTGCTGTCTTTCTTCCACCTCTTCTTTGAAATACATTAAAATGAAGACTGCCTATGGCTTCCTTCTTGCCAGCCGCTGTCAGCTTTCCAATTGCTTGATAATCCACAGCAAAGACAGTGCAGCTAACAGAAAAGGTTAACCCCTGACTGATGTGTCTGATGTTAATCTATAGATCAATTAGGGAGAGGCACACTGGGTCAAGCTACAGATATTGCAGTGGCTATTAGTTCCCCTATCTGCCATTATTACACAGTCACATGCTCAAACATTGCGCTGGGTTGGTATGCTAGGCACAGATGCCTAGGGTAAACAGACAGGCCTACAAGGCTTGCACAAAATATTGATCTGACAGCAGATGGGAACCTTGATATCAGCCACTCAGTTTTCCTGTGTCTGTATTCTTATGTGTGTGCATGTGTTGGAACATTTGTGGCAAATGTGTTTGGGAAAAATATTTAAAGGCACATATTGTGTGTTTGTTTTGCATGACGTTAATCCTGCGTATCTCACTTTCAATTTCATTTTTCCCATACAATGCTATGCTTTGTTCTTCATTTAGTGGTATAGGTGAATGCAAATGGGTTGACATTTAGCAGTATTTCACTTCTAATTTAAATAATTCCAAGCTTGCAAGCAAAGGGTTTCAACAAAAGAAAGATTTTGCATAGTTTTGATGAATAGGTGGTAATATTCGGTGCATATTTTCATTTAACTGCTGCCTGCCACTTCACACACTTCAGCATTTTCCCAGCCCTGACAGACAAAAGCTACTACACATAGTTAGACGCAAGCCAGTGGGAGCAGCTCCCATCTAGTTTTAAGACTAACATTTTTAATGACATTCTTTGACTTTGTTCCAGTTCGAACTTTTGCTCTCCCTCAACGTGATCCAAACCTAGAGGCATTTTGTCCTCTCAAAAATACCAAAACAAAGCGCACACATGCCTCAGCTTCTTTTGTTGCATTAAGCTGCATCTAAAAGAGGGAAGGGTTGTCAGTGAGAAAAGATGGATTGAAAATTTTCCATTACTTCATTCAAAAAGCTTCCCTTTCAGTTTCAGTGAATTAGCTCAATGGTGAAGTAACTGAGGGGAGGTGAAACGATACCTGGTCTATCAGCGGAATGAATGAATAAAGTTCTTAAATCCTCTTTCTTGGAATCTCAACTCATACATATTTTGTGTGATCAAACTGGCTCATGCTGGGAAAAATGTCAACAGGTCTGACCCATTTATTGGTAAGGGATGGTTCTTTCTTTTCTAAAGCTGGCAGTAAGATTGAAGCATCACGTCATAATGAAGAAATGCAAGTGCTCTCAGTGGTTATGAATAGGCAATCCCTGTATATGAAATTTCAATTTCTAGGTAGGGTTAGGCTGGGTCACATATTTCCTTGGACTATCCCTGTGCACCACAATGCAGCTAACTTGTCCAAATAACACTGATGGGTAATCCAACATTCCTCAATCCTAAAATCTCAGGATCATCACAGCAGGGGTATGGAGGCATATTCATGACTAATTATGTTTCTATATCTTGCTGCTCCGCCTCTCTGTGTTCAGAGCTCCATGGGGATCAATCACTCTGAGCTGCCTGGCCAAACACCATTGACAAGGCAGACGCTATGCAAAGCTGGTCCAGCGCCTCCATGGCATGCCACCATTCAATTAGTCTTGGTCAGCGGGAGGCATGATTATTCCAAAATTAGTGATTATTTCCCTGGGTAAACAGGCCAGATTGGGGTGTGTCATCCCTTGTGATCCTTGCTGGTCACTGGGCCTCGACAAAGGGGGCTGGGGCCTGGAACAGAGGCCAGAGTACAGAAGACTGCTTCCCCTGGAAGAGCAGTCCGCTCCCCCTTTCTCACTGCTAGACCCTGCAGCTCGACACAGCCCTCCCTGATAAAGTGGTATTTCCCGCATACAAAGGAGGCATCGGGCTTAATCCTCAACCAACCCACACCCCCTTCTTTCTTCCCAGCGAGGGAGCACAATGAGCGAGGACCTTGTCTTAATCCAAAGGTGGGCTATCACAGTAATCTGATAATACATGCTGATCAAAGTCCATTCAATGCTAATCAAGACAACAGATCAGCATTATGATCTAATTAGGGACCGCCTAAGTGTCACTGAAGAGTACTGTATAGAATAGAGGATAGTACTGTCAAGCAGGCCTGGGGAAAAACCAAAAGCTGCATGTAAGGCTGTGGCATAATCCTGGGTTGAGCCTACCAAAACAAGTAAACAGCAGCATGTTAAATAAGAGCTTGATTATTTCTGGATCTCAGGTTAAGATGTATATCGTTTAAGATTTTACAGATCTTTACTTTATTTGACTTGATTTTGCCTCTTTTTATAGGTTGCATGCCTTTTTTGCAGTTCCATGGCAGCAAGAGGCCACTCCTGACATAAAGGACGATGAAAAGGTCAGAGGTCGATCGTGGAAGTGGCCTGCCTCGCAACATTTCATATGCTTTAACTCAAGCCGCAGCAAACAGAGAACAGCACTTTCTCTCTCGGTTGGAAAAGGGATATCATAGAGGCCTCTTGATAGTTTTGACCACTCTGTAATTTTGCCGCTCACGGTATGCCCAATTAGCCACGAGCTATCAACAAAGCACCAAATCAATTACCCACTTGCCTTTTCGGAAGTTGTTGTTCTCCTGTGGGAGGCGCATCAGTCACGCCTTGCCTGCAGAGTCATCCCCTGCAACTCCAGAAATGTGGGTGGCCGTGGCTCTTTCAAAACAGCACAATACAGCTCCTACATTTGGATAAACTAAGTCTACTATAACAAGGCTCCTAGCAATGGCTAATCCTATCAAAATGGACTTCTTTTAGAAAAACAATAAAAGCAAGTGCCCTCTAACGACAGTGATATGTTACGCATGGAATGCAGGGAAGACAGAAATCGGCGTGCAATGAAAATTCCTTTTGCGGCGACCGACATCCCTTCCACCTGGGCCTAAAACAACAAAGCCGTTTTCGGATTCAGCCCTGTTTAGATACTCCTTAGCTACGAAAATAAAGGCCAGATGGGCAGGCAGGAGTCTCATGTGGCTACATGTAGGTTACTTGTGTGTGACGAGGAAAGGCAGCCTTGTCGACAGCCATTGCTTTGCAAACTGACTTTCCCTTTCAGGCAGTGTACAAAGAAAGGTTTAACCCTTCAGTCCTAACAAAATGTACAAACATCACTGACGCTGTGAGAGCAGAACTTGGCAGAACTTCAGATAGATGCTGTGCTTATGTTTGCGATAATATACAACATCCATTACATTTTTCACAATATCAAATTTGCATCTCGGTATTTCAAAGATGACATGTCTAGACAACAAAGTAGATTACTCGGATTAGTCATTGTAAAAATCTGATGACTTCAAATGAGTCAAAGAGAAAAAGTGTTACACAGGCAGATTATAAGATAGCCTTACATTTCAGTTTAACCCCTAAGCAGCTTCTAAGTTGTTTGAAGTTTAAATGTTGTCCTGTGTGGGTCAGCTCAAAGCACGGCCCCCACCCCCATCCTCAGCTCAACTCCCACACACAGGCAAGGAACAAAAAGACCCACCTCAGTGTGGCCCTATCAATGTCACCGCTTTGTGCAGCAGTCTTTCAGGGTACATGAAGTGTCTTTAGCCACAATGAGATCAATAACGCGGCCAACTGTGCAGCAGCTAGCGGCAGCAGCAGCCTCGCAGGAGCTGCAAGACAGAGCAGATAAAGCTGATCAGACTCGACACATTGTCAGATCTGTATCTTTGATCTACTTGTGTGCTTTTATAGAGAACTTTTTTTCAGTCCGGTTCCTCCACTGCATTTGCCATATAGGAAGTGGAATTACCGCAGTCGAGGTGCAATATTGATGCACCATATCTCTATTTAGTTGAAAATGTCCCCGAGGACCTTTCAAAGTTTTCTGTGTACTCTGCTGAGCCAGATCTTTCCTGACAGTGACCTCAGTCAGCCTATAGGTACACTGACTTGGACAGGTCAGTTGCATTGATTTCCCATTCCCTCTTGGCACAATAAAGACTGTCAACGAACCACTGAGATGTGTCCTTGACTAAAGTGTAACCCACGCTGTTATATCATGTCTACTTTGAAGCTTTTAACTCTGTCAAAAGGCGCAGTGATCTATTGAATAAAATGCAGATTTAACTGTCCATTACTGTTACTTTGATCGTTGCCTTCCGTAATCATGTAAACTGCAGGTGAATATATCATTATGAATAAACGGAGACCACCAAGTAAGACTTTAGAGGTTTCTCCTCTTTTTCCCAACAGAAAAAGCCCAAGCCTAATTTGCCATCATCAGCTTCTTTTGTTCAAACAGGGGCTGGTATTTGAGAATAATCCTCCTTCCATAGATGAAATAGTGTCTCGACAGGCAGCGGCAAGACTCTGTCAAAACCTTTTCCAGAGGCGAATCTTTGTGAGATCTGCAATGCTCAAGGCTGAAAAATGTCTTGTTAATGACAAAACAAGTGATATAAACTTGCCACCTGGCTTTGAATACAGGAAATGTGCAATTAAAGCCGAGGCAAGCAGTTAGTTGTTTACTGTTGTGCTGACTGCTTTCGTCTACGGAGGAAATCTATTTAATAGATATTACAAGTCATTAATGTATTTACGTGTTTTTTGTTGTTGTTTTTTTTACTTCCTGTTATTTAGAAACATAATTTGTGTTGGTCCAACCTGAAAGTAAAATAGATGCCTTTACTTTATATTCAGCGTCTAGTTATCCTTCCAAAATGCCATGTGTAATGTCATGCAATATCTGACAAAATGACCTTAATTTAAAGGGCTGCCATTGATGTCAACACCAGGTAAATACCAAGTTGCAAATGTGCATTGATTGTTTAGATGCTCCAGGTGACACCACGCCAGCAGAGAGAACTTTTGTTTACCTCTCAAATTTCACAGAATGTTGAAGTGGCACTAAAAAATTATCGACATATTGTTAAAGTGTCTGTGCTAAAAGACAAATTGAAGAATAAAGATTATATGTCAGGTTCTAATAAAATGTGCATTTGAAGAAACATGTATAAAAAAAAAATAAAAAATTTTATTGTGAAAAATACACAATATTAATAAGTAAAAATGCACCTTTGCAAGCACATTGTTGGTTATGTTTAAATCATTAGTAAATAAACATTTACATCACACAGCGCAGCATTTAAATGTATACATAAAGAAAGATATTGTTGCCAGGCTTCCTCGCTTTCTTCTGGCTGTCTCACCAACAACCACCCTGGCCAGTGTGTATGGTCCAATTCAATAAGGAAATGAGATGCAAATTACTCCATACATCTACAGCATATTTTAGGAACGTTATTCAGTGTTTTGATCTAGACTATCCCTTTGTTAGTTAAAATGTACAAACTATTCAAAAGATTTCTTTTGTTCTTAACCTTTGTAAGAAAGTGGAGAAAATATTTGGAATGCATTAAGTTCTGAAAACCGCCTGTCATGGCCGACAATAAAGGGTAGCCTAATAGATGTTAGCATTGATGGTAAAGAGGACAAAAAGAAGCGTCTCTCTGTTGTGCACAAACTGCCTGGCGCAACTAAAAATGAATCCATTTACTTCAGACTGTTTACTTTGTACTTTTGCCTGTAAAGGCAAAGAAAATAAAAAAACCCAATTCACGAGGTGCAGGAGCCAAGGCCTCAACTTCCCTTTCACAGGCCACGTTTTTTCAGCTTTTTAAAAACTCACACGCCAAGCGCCCTGGCAGCCAGCGCTGACAAGATGCAGGGGAGAGAGAAAAGACGGAGCGAGGAGACAAAACCAAACAAAAAAACAGTAACATCTGCAGCCGCTTCCAGCCAGACAGTTTGATGTGAATAACTCAGCACTTTGTGCCCTGACCTTGGCGAACAAAGGGGGGGAGATGCCTCAGGAGTGGAGCGCGACGCCCCGGGAGGCGAGCGTCCAGTGAGCACCCCTGCTCGTTTCGCTGAGTTGGAGTTATTGTCCCTCGGCGGGGCGAAGAGGTGCCACCGGGGCACCCAGGCACTGCATGCCACTTGGACTGTCATAGTTTCAGCACAAAGATGGCTGCTTGACAAATGAAGCAGAATAGCGCAGGAATAAAATGTCATTTTCAGAGTGGTTCACTGCTGGGATCCCCATGCCATATGAATGCAGATCAGGGTCAGGCAAATAACTATAGAAGTGCCTTTTAAAGAGACTGGTAAATGTAGAGATAAATCAGTGCAAGGGGGAGTAGATGAATATTTATCAATCCTGCCGGAGGATGCTAATATATATACAGATTTATTTCACCTCAGTCCAAAGTTAGAAAAGGCAAATTCCTCCCCATCAAATCAAAGAGGAGCACAACAAAGCAACTGTGTACTTCAAGACTTAAATCTTACAAGTTCCTAATCCTTCTGAAGTCCACACGGGACCTTTGGTCTCCATGGCAACGGCAGGGCATTCAACCAAGTGATTGCCTCCAATGAATTTCAGATAAGACAAAATGGAAGTGAATTGATGTGATTTTAATGCAGAAGTGAGTGGTGGAGGGGAGGTCCACTCGGTTCATATTTGAATAAAGCAAACAGAGCAGACAAAAGGCTGACAGCCGTAAATGACATTGTCAGTACAAAAATTATCAGCCAGTTTACAATCTGTTTGCTCATGTAGAACAAACAGAATGTGTGTGGCATCCCGGGCTTTGTGAACGGCAGGGCCGGCAGCCGGCGGCGAGAGAAAAGCAGATATCAGCTCCCCCTGCAGCCCTGCAACAATTAGATAGCAATTTGACAGGCACACTCAAAATGTGAGTTTGTTGTTCTCTTCCAAGGGCACCTCATCTTTTTTTTTTTTTTTTTTTCAAATTTAAATCAAAAAAGGAAATACATAATTGAGGCATTGAGAACAAAGACAAATTGTGTGACCTATGGCCAGTGGACGTGCAGGGTGGGATATCACAGGCGTAGGGGAGACACATTCCAAACATGAGACCCTCAGTTACCTAGCAAGGACTCGAATCAAGGTCCCCCTTTTCTGCCTTGCCCTCCTTTGGTGGTAGGAGACCAACAGGGAGATCCTCCTTAAAGACAGCCCAGCTCACTCCCTGGTGCCCTTTGTTGCAGTTTGTCACTTGTTTTGTTTTGAGCTTGTTAACTTCTCTATAGCCACATGGACAAGCAGCAGCTGGTGAGCTTGCAGTGGGCTACAAGACATCAATTTTATCCTCAGGACAAGGAGGGAAAACAGGCCAGGCTTGCTTTTGACAGCACCTTGAACCTCCTCACTGTAGTGCTGTCTGTCCTGATAGCCAAGCAGCCATGTGTCCAGCTCAGATTAGTGACCAGAGAGTTGTGTAAAGGTGGAAAAAGAAATCACCACCGCTGAGTCCACACCCCTTTTCAAAATGTAAAAAGAATAGGAGGTGAAAACCTAGTATACTGACAGTACCTGCAGGGGTTCAATGAAAGTTCAAACATATTTAAGTTATGGTTGAAAAATGTTAAAGAAAGGTAAATGTATTTAAAAGACAGCCTGGTCCCTGCAGCAAAGGTGTGAATCCAACTGCAGCTCTGGAAGATGTCCAGCTGAAAAGTCAAGCCCGGCTAAGTTGAATCTTTTTCCTGCTGACAAGCACTAAGTAGCCCGTTTTGAAGAGGCTGTGGCCTTGTGAATCACAGCTTGCCTGACAGATCTGAAAGCAGCAAACAAAGTCAGCTGATTGTTCTTGATACTGTGTCAAACTTCTCATCTCGGAAAAACAGCATGTCAGAGTGTTAATTGATATTCATCCCAAGATTCTCCTCGCTGTTCTGTGAAGCCCTGCTCTGTTCTCTGGCTGTGGAGATGCCGTTTAGTCTTATTAAAAAGTTGTTTGATTAGCCGGCCCTGGAATGGAGGCTGTGGAAAGGTCTGGCAGCAGCAGATAAAAGGGGAATGATAAATAGGCGAAAAGCCAGCCGATTGCCAGTCAGCCACTAGAGCATCAAAACACATCCATTTCTCTGCAAAGTTGATCCAATTATTGTCAGCCACTCACAGATAGCTACTATGCTTTACTCCTTTCATTCCGGGCTAAATTGCTCTTCCCCTTTTTTGCCGATACGGCAATCGGTCATAAAGGGCCAGCCATCATTAGTGCTGTTTGAATTGGAGCCCTGTAGTGTTTGGTTAAGAGGGTAAATGCAAATTTGATGAAAGAATAAGGCTGCATTTACATATCAGCCTCAGCTCACATGGGGAGGGTAAACATTCTGTTTATCTCAAGTGTCATTTTATGATTTCAGTCGAATATAAAACCGACCTTGGCCCAGTCGGAGCAAAAGACCAAGGAAATTTACTGTTGTTTAAACACAATTTATTCAAGTAGAACTTGTCAACAAATCTTCTATAACTCAGCAAATAAAAGAAGAATATCAGGATGTTTCAACCAGAAATGAGTCAGAGATTCCCTATTTCATAGTTCTCTTTTTCCCACCTATAGAATCAAACGTGACCATTCTAAAATAAACCTATTTTATAATAACTAAATAGTATAAAAGTAGCATGTTTAAAAATGATATTATTCATCACATAACTGGCACAATTTAAAAAAAATAAAGCTTAACTACAAAATTAAATGTAGTGCTTCTAGACCACAATATACAGCTGATACATGTATAATTGTTTCTCTTTTTTCTTTTTATTCCCAGGAAATTAGAGAATTACTGCAGCCAGTTTGAAATTACAGCATTAAAAAGTGGGACCGCAGCACAGAAAAGCTGTAAAACGGAGGAAAATGGAGAAAAAGTCGTAAGACAAAAATGTATGATCTGATGCAATAGTTTAAAACTGAATATAACTGAAGAAGACAAACACAGTTCACAGTATATGATGCACTTGTGTCAATGTATGTGGAAATAAGTGTTTTATGTCATTCAGCATTTGAATAATTCTGGAAACTCATCTGCAGCAGATTAGAAGTAGGTCAGACAAAACTATTCAATTAAAAATAAAATATAAACTCCAATCAGGAAACATATTCCCCAGAAACAATATTTAATTTCTGCACAGCCACTGAGCTGAGTGGGCTGTTAAAAATAAGGCAAAACACTGCCATCTATGGCTATGTTCCTAGGACTGCTGAGGTCCTGTGCACCCAGCACAAAGGCAATCAAGTATTGCTCGAAAAAAAAATGTATGGCTTGATATTTGTAAATAAGATTAATAAAATATAATTGTAATCATAAAATTGCAAACACATGCGTGACAATTCTCATTCTAGTAAAGTAAAGAAGTGTTCTGGAACAGTGTTAACACCAAAGTTTCTTGCATTGCTCATGAAGCTGACACGTTTTTGGCTTCTGAAATTGACAGATTAGACTGAAACCTAGATTTTCATCCAAATGGGCATCTGGTGGCCATATCCTTTAAGCAACACAATTCTGCACAAATCAGGGGTTCTGTCAGAGCTTTTCGTACCACCTGCTGTGTATCTTCCCCTCAAAATGATTGAGCCTGCCTTTATTGTCTCATCATAATTTTATCTTTACAGTTTGTTGGCCAAAACGCAACACACATTGCACATTTGTACTTAAATGGGCAGCATAAAGATACTGCCAATGTCGTATACTGCACGCCGGTATAACTTACTGTATATCTTATGGTAGACACTTCATATCAAATAAATTTTTATTGGCAATAAAAACACATATCAGGACTAAATTTTGACTGTGATTCAAGAGCGTATTAAGGCACAATAATGAAGTGCATATAGCTGCCAGACTGGGGTAGCAGGTTGGCGGTGAAGCATAGAAGAAAGCCAGATGTCAGGGCTTCTATAGCTTAGGCCTTGACCAGGCCTTCGTCTGCGGCGGCCCTTTATGTAGCTCTTTCTGTGATGCACTGGTCCCCTATGGGAGCCCCGAGGCTTTACTGGTGATGAGACGCGATCTGTCCCGTCTGTCACCTCTTTCCAAGTTATTCATACGCCATCCATACAGTCAGTCCTCCAAGGCCTCTAATCCCCGTCTCCCGAGGTGGAGTACAGACAGCGATGCAGACAGGCGGGCAGGTTGCAAGTCTGTTCATAAGATGTTAAACACGCTGAGCATGACAGAGCATTTCACATTTACAAAATTTCAGCAATGATATCCGCATGAGGCTGCAAAACAGCGGGTTATTTCTGCAAGTGGAAACCCCGATTCGTACAATAATGTACAAAAGTTCAAAGATGCAGAAAGAGCCACGTGCTTGATTTGGCGTCTGACTTTACAGATGCTGTGAAACAGGTTTGGACTGGTACAGTGGTTGGCATTTTGATTTTGCAACCACATTTTTATTCATCAGTTTTGATTAATAGTGGAGCACAACTTCATGTTTGGAGTTTAAATACACATTTCAGTGCAGCCATCCCTGAAAAGTTTTGCTCTAATTGTAAAAATGTAGAAAACACAAAGGTACGCTGGTCCATAGTGTTTGCTAATTCATCTTCAGTTGAAGTCAAATCTGCAAATTGTAGTGTGGCTAAAAGTCTCTCGCTGATAGGTGGCTTTTTGAATCGGAGCTACTTCATCACCCCTGTGACCACACACGAGAGTAAATTTGCTCAGCACGTCATCTCCTGATGTTTACAAACAAATAAAGAGTTTATGTAATGCATTTATTTAAACAAGACCTAAGAAATGAGCAAATAGATCATTCTTAAGGATTCTTTGCTTTGCAAACACACCTATTATAGATTAAAGTTTGACAGTATGCCAAAGTTATCAAGGTAAACTAGAACTGTGACTGACAACTGAAAGTGGTTTCTCTTTGTTCTCCTGTGTGTGTGTGTGTGTGAGTAAGACAGAGAGAGAGAGAGCGAGAGCAAGCAAGAGAGCCAGAAAAGCCATATATAAAGAGGTTGAGCAGGTCTCACTGTGTGGCGCTTGTTTTACCTCCCTGCTTCCTGGAGGCACCATCAATTTAGCAGGGAACAACTTGACCACTCCCTTCAAGGATCAGCACAAAAAGACTGACCTGTTACAAACACACAGGGTTCACCTCAGAGCCCATTAATCAAGTGTCATGGCTGTGTGTGGATGAGGTCAGAACCTGGCATGTTGTGTTGCAACTACTAGGTCACATACAGGGCACTGGAAAAGACCCACAATATCTTAATAATGCACAAAAGTTTAAAAAAAAAAAAAAAAAAAAAAAAGAGTCAGATTTGTGATGCTGTTTTCCTGTTGAATATTGATTCACTATGTGTGATCAGGAATGTTTGTCAAACTCAAATAGTATTGTTTTTCCTGTAGAGATTAACCTGTTTAATGCAGAGAGCAATCATCCATTGAGGTTGCGCTGTGGTGTAGGTTGTGTGTGCACGTCGAGCGGGTGAGAGTGTTGTTGTGTGTGTGTGCATGTGTGTGAGACAAAGACCACCTGTGCGGTGGAGGGAGCCAGTGAATTCGGAGCCAGAGTCGCTCTGTCAATTGGCATTTGATTTGTCACTCAGCAGACTCGGGCTCCGGCTGAGTCACTTAGCAGGCCACACCCGCTTTTCTCCATCTCCCTCTGGCTGCCTTTCCCTTTTCTTCTCCCTCCACACAAGGTGTATCCAAAGGGTTCATCTCCAGGCCAGCACTGTTGACACACATACCTTTTTGCACGTGGCTCACACCCATGTCTTTCAGTGACTTGCGTTAGGCTGGAGTGACTAAAAATCATCACAGAATGTAAACTCGTCACTATCAATGTTTGGTGGTGATTATTTCTTAGAAGGATTCTTAGAAATGTTGCTGCTGCAGACTTGGGAAAATATCTGAGAAACATTTCCTCTTCCTTCCTCTTTCTACAAGACCGCACACCTTTTTTTTTGTTGCCATCAGCTACAATTTGCAACCTCTGAACTTTGGTGAGACTAAAACATTTATACTGTCCTCAAATCATGAAAGATTGCATGTTCCAAAGAGGGCTTTTATATTTAATGCACACCTACCAGTGTAATGCATGCCTGAGTCTGAAATGAGAGGACCATAGCGCAGGTATTAGTAGAAGCCACATCTGAGCGGCACCACAGGGAGGCAGGTGGCAGACAGTAGCATGCTCAGAAAGAGAGCTGAATGGTTACCGCAGCCAAAAAAGATCACAGATGCACACGGAAGCGGCTTTATTGTACACATTGTGCCTTTGAGATGAAAAAAAAAAGGTCTCACTGACTCAATAATGCGAAGGCTGTCGAGATAACGTACTGTATGTTACGTGGATCTTTTTTTTAAATGGTATCAAACCAAACAAAAAGAGATCAAACATAGTCAAAATGTATTCTTTTACTTCTCGAATTAAAGGATAGGTTTGAATTTTTTTGCCCATGTGAACAATGAAACAATCTTTGCTTGCTCTATCATTTCTTTTGCCTTTTTAAAGCTCCAAAGAAGGTTCTATATTGCACTTAAAACCAAAGTGATGGGAGGCTAAATTCATGGCCCTTGTTTTGTACAATAATGTTTTCTGAAGTAAACAGAATAGCAGCTTTTTTAGTATAAAATTAGACTAAGAGTTTAATTTTGCACTAAAATATTGAAACATATACATATACATGAAACAGATATCCACTTGATTTGTCTAATTCAGATGATTGAAGCCTCATTTTATCTTCAGATTACTTTTAAAACATGCTGTGAATTCTGTCTACTTTCATTTCCACTGAGCCTGCATTAGAAAGGGATCTCATTATGGCCACTATGAACTATGGTTGTAGTCACTTTAATCAAAAGCATTCCAGCGGCACAAAACATATCTATACTATTTTAGGCAATGACACCTAAAATAGCAGTGCAAATATATTAGTCTTACACAGAAAACAAAATAAATGTCGGAAAATTCTTGACTGAAGTTTTTGCATTTTGAAGTTGCTACAACGGGTTCATTCATGAAGGCTTTGAGGGCGCGGAGCATAATGGGAGGCCAACCACATCAAACACGTGATTAATTGCCGATGTGATGCCGGCGGGGGTGCAACGTGAATTGTTGCTTCCCCCTCAGTGCATCTAGTTCTTCTAAATTCTACCTGAAGCTTCATCCCACGCAATGCTGCAACAGGCCTAATTCCAGTGCAGAGTGCAACACTAACAAATAGCCCACCACTCCCTTTGGTAACAAAGCACATCTATCTGTAGCAGAGCTGTGTGACAAAAGGACAAAGCACTTCTGCACTGTAATGATGGGAGTCAGAGGAGCTCTCTGAATGAGCTAAAAAACCTCCCGGGTCAGGTGAGAGTTTCCCATGACAGAGGAGTCTTTGAAGACAAGTTTTTAGGCTTTAGACAAAAGTGTGAGACTATTTAGGCTGTTGTATGTATGTCTTCCTGTTTGTGCCTGTAATAACCTGAAATGTATAATAAATAGAACACATAAACCACAAGGTGCACACCTGAAAATCTGCTGCCTGGAGAGTTAGAAAAAGAAGGTCAGCTTGTCCATCTGTGGAGACAAACACAAGGAAAGGTGTCCATTGCGATAAGCAGCTAATTGATAGGGTGGCTCAGACAATAGGCGGGTGCTACCCGGTCACATTCCTCACATGCCAGTCAGTCTGTCAGTGACCCTGAAACGGAGCCCACTTTCCCAATTAGGGTCATTAGTGTGAGCCACTAAGTGCCCCAGTCACACATGGCTGCAAACCAGGCCCACTTTGGCACCGTGGAAAGACCCCGAGCACAACAGAACATCTCAGTGTTTTCACCAAGTGTTGCCTAAGACGTCCATCAAGGCATTCAGGAGGAATTCAGTGGAAATGCAAGTGAGATTTGTTCCTCGCTTTAAGGATATGAGCGTCTTAGTAAAAAAGCAAAACATTTTGTAAAGGAGGAAAATGAGCTGCATTAATGATTCAGTGCAGGAGCTGGTAGGGATGTGAGTGAAATGGATGTTGGCAGTTTCAAAGCTGCTCACTGCTGATTTAGAGGCAGCAGACTGACAGTTGTGGCAGTTGCTTCATTTCTCACTGATGTAGAAAACAGCAGACCACAGGATTCGCTGTGCTATTTTGTGTTTTAATGGACACGGACCAGAGGGACACCTCCCACCCACCGATCCCTGTCGGACAATCTGCATCAGCTTGCAGACCTATTATCACTCTCATGTCATATGGAAATAGATAATTATTCCGTGAATGATATTTTCCTATTCCTCACAATAGTGGTCCGAATGATGGAACCATTTTTAATCCAGGAACTGAAAAGAAAAAAGGGCCATTTGAATCTGCGGTCACATCTTTTTTTGTATTGTCTCTTGAAAATATTGTGACGTTAACGTTTAGCAGATGTTGTTGCTCATTTGACTGCTAATTTGTTTAAACACTTTAAATGTTGCTTCGAAACATCCGTTTATGGATATGAGGAAAACGATGTCGATGGGCCAGCATCATTAGATGCTACTGGCTGTTGGAAGACAGCTGGGATGCCTTTTGTTTGGCCCTCTGACATCACTGGTAAGTTCTCACTCTGAGAAAATTAAATAACTAATATTGCACCCTGGCAGAAAATGTATTCTAATGATGATGCTGCAGCATCCTTGTACTTAGTTTGTTGATGCTGCTTGGACGCTGATGCTGCTGGTTTTGCATTGAACTCTCTGTTGTGATAGTTTTCATTGAGTATTTGAGAGAGTTTAGGCCACATATTGACTAGTAAGACTAATTTAGTTTGAATTAGCAGGCGGTCTTAATTTTAAGCCTGTTTGTTTTTGTTAGGCAGCATTTGCAGCACATTTCTCTAAAGTATATACAGCGTGCTTTAGCTCTATATCTCTGTGGTTGTAAGGATTTAGTACACATGCTTTGTCTCTCCCCCACTATGATTTGCAGTGAACACTATGTGCACCTGCATTCCCTTCAACCATTAACAGGCACGGTGTTTTATCTCGAGATAAGGCACGCTGAGAGATTTGGAAGGTGGCAGAACACTAAAATAATCAGTCATCAACTTTCACATTCAAGAAACAATAAAGCAAAAATGACTGGAAGGGAAAACAGTAGAGATTAGTGCCAAAGCTGTTGCCAGTTGCCCGTTGCTGAAAAGAAGCCTCTCTGCTGTGCAGCTGGGAGCTGTGCAGATTCATCAGGTGAGACTCGCAGCCGGAGCTAGCAAGGTGCTGAAAGGTGCTAAAGCCCATGTAGAAATATTGGCACCTCCCAATGTGCTGTATAAACACTAAATGTGTCTAAACACTATAGGTGTCAAGAAAGGAACAAAGTCAGCGGCTTATGATCTTCCATCAAAAATGATGGGAAAAGATGGGAAAAATGCCGAATGCATGTTCACACCGAATACCACCATGTTGAAATAATGTCATGTCTGAAAAAATAGGACAACATTGTTATTATGTGAAGATAATGTGCACCACAGTACACAAATGTGTAAAGAGACTCCATCAGCACTGTGTGTATTGATAGAAAGCTATAATATTATACTAATGTCAATACATCCTCTAATAACACAAATCAGATGGTAGAGAGTGAGTGTACTCAGTGCCTTTAGTAGGTTTGTTTGATGAGTTGTCTGGCTTGTAGTGTCTGAAGCCACTCACCTCACTCTCTGTCATAAAGAGGCTGTTTGCACAGAGATCCTCCGACTTACAGCACATCACACTGAAAAGTAGAGCACTCAAAAAGCAAGCTGTTGATCTGTTGATCTCGGTGGCATGTTGGTAAATCAAAGACAAAAATAATCAGCCAGCCCTGTTTGTACAACTGCTAAGCCAACCAACCTCTGCAAGTGAGCCTGCGTTGTGTACAATTCCAGCTGTGATACCTCACAGATAATCTTGCAAAAGCATGAGCCGTATTTGTTTAATGGAGCTAGTTTGTGTTCTTGTGCAGAAGGTAATTTGTCGTTTACACCTTCTCTCCTGTGAGTTAATTTACATTTTCTGGAGGTGTTTTTTAATTTAAATAATAACCCTCGAAAACGTCTCAGCTCTTTAAAGGAAATATAAAGATGAAAATAATATGAAATGGTTACTGTTATAGTGAGCAACACTGCCCTCCAGTGGAATCCTTGCACCAAAGCTCATATAAATCGTATTAGCTTAGAAAATCCTTGTATATCTTACTGTGAATATAACAAAAAATATAACCTGTAATTTCCTAAACTAAATGCAAAAGCACACACACATACACGCACACACACACACACGCTGGACTAAACCAACATGGCCATCCAAACATCTCACTTTATTATTACCACAACCATCGCCAGTGCTTGCCAGGCTATCACTGCACACAATCCCTCTTATTGTCTTATCATTGTTCCGACAGGTGGTCTTACCTGGCTGTGGCTGGGAAGCAGGCAGATATGAAGGGGATGTGTAGGGCAATAAAGCCATAACCGGCTGGTTGTATGGAGGGGACGTTACATACAGAGCACCACCTGCTAGATGTGAGGGCTCTTTATCACCAGCTGGCCAGTGTTTTATAGCACTTCTTTTTACAGTGGCTGTGATTAGCAGAAAAGGTCAGGAGGAAAATGGAGAAGCTGTCTGGATGGGTGATACAGAGTTCATATCTGTTAAAACAAGCTTTAGTCTGTGTCTGATAACACAGTGGGATCATTCTCTTTTTTTTCAGGACTTCTTCTAATGAGGAGGTGAAATAGGTCTCATGATACCTTATTCTGTAGCACCACCATGTGTTTGATAGAGTGTACTGCAAAGGTTCCTCTTCGAATGACACTGTTGGACCTAAAACTCCTTCATTCCTGTGGGTTTTATAGATAAAGAGTCTCAGGACAGTTTACAGAGATTTCTGTTTCTGTTCTGCTCCCAAGCCACTAAATGTTTTTGCCTATTACTAACGACGCAAAGGCTTTGTTATGCTGTGGGGGAATTTTTGCAGGCAAAGTTTGGGCCCACTTGTCCACTATGAAGGGAGGCTCAGTGCAAATCAGTACAATTGTTGTAAGTTATCACCTTTATCCTATGATGAAACATTCCTATTCTAAAGGGAGTGGTCTCTTGCAGGATGGCAATGCCCCAATGAATAGGGAACGACTGAATGGTTTGATGATGTGAATTGAAATGAACTACCTTCACAGTTACCAGATCTTAACCCAGTTGAACACCATATAGAAGATTTTGGGTTAACATGTTAGACAGTGCTCTCCTCCTCCCTCATCAAAACACTGAATGAAGGAATATCTTTTGGAAAAATTGTGTTCCCTCTCTCAAGGTCCAGATACTTGTAGACTCTATGTCAAGGTGCACTAAAGTTGTTTTGGCAGCACATGATGGCCCAGGATCTTACAATACTTCATGTTTGGTTTTTCCTTTAATTTGTCACCCATCTGTATATCAAGAGTATATGTTTTAATAGTGACAGTTTCAGTAATTCAATTGAAATGACGGCAGTGATCTAAATTAATAGTAACGTGTGCAAATAGATATTACAGGTGTGTCATGTTCAGTTGATGATTGTGTAATTAGTTTGGATGTATAGAATTTAGCAAACACAGCAACTACGAGAATTTAAACTTTGTCCAAAATGCAACAGGGGATCATAAAACCACTAAACTATGCATTTTAACCCCAATTAATTACATGTGGATAGGATTTAAAGTTAAACGCCAGTCAGTATTATGCACTTTCTTGTATTTAAAGCTGGAAACAGCAACAACAAGTATTTAAAATGGTTCAGTAAACACTGCAACAGTTAAAACCTTCAAATGCAGCTCTGGTTTTTCACACTGGTGCTTTCAGTTCATTTGTCTGATTTGACTTTTTCTCAGGCTGATGGGCTTCGGCTGTTGCGGATGTGTTGAGGCCAACAAAACACAACAGAATTATTGCATTTCAGTTGTGTGTCCTTAGCAAATGAAACTTTACAAAAAATCTGTCAGTTGCATCAACTGTTTTTGACCAGTATTCATTTTTGATACAGCATTTTTGATACCAAAGCTAAAGAACCTCTTGGGTGCAATGATAACGGTTGAGGTAGTGCAAGTACAATTCAGAGTATACGTAGCTGCCTTTAAGCTGTGCAGGATTCCTATATAAGAAAATGACGTGACACTGTTGCAGTTTATCAGGTAATTTGAATAGAACAGAGACATTTATGGCCCTCTGCTTTTCCTCCTGTACCACCAACTGATTTAAAAAGGCATGCTTAACATTGAAATGAGAGGTCAATAGACACACAGTACTTGCAAATTTGCTGCACAATTATAACTTACCCTTTAACCACACAGACAATAAAAGTAGATTTTACTGCCCCGGAAGTTTTATCAGAGGAACTTTATGATGTAAAGTCTCACATGCAAAGTATGTAGCCTGCATATGCATATTTTTTCCAGTTGGCTAAAACGTGGTGAAGTGCATTGTGTAGCTCTTTCAATATAAATGAAAGCATGGACATTTTTGTTGCACTGCAAAAATAGACTGAAAAAACAGCAAGGAAATGCACACTTTTGAAATAAGAACGCGCTTTAAAAAGTCACATTACTCCCACACAGCTGTTTGCAGGTATTCTTGCTGATTAGTTCAGTTTGGGCTGCAGTAACAGGTGACTCCAAACTACAGAAGAAAGAGATGTCAATAAAGCACGGTCTTCATAAGCCCAGTCCTAAAAGGAGGTCTAATCAGGAAATCAAAAATATTTATCTAGAGCCATGCAGGTATTGAAGTTGACACTACTTGATCCACCCTTCAATTTACTTCTGTTCATCACATCTTCTCATTCACACATTTTTGCACAGATGTTTTCTTTCCTCCCTCTATCCTGCTGTCAGTTCAAACACTCTCCTGGTTCACTTCATCCAGTCAAGTAACAGTGATCCCACGCCTCCCATTTTAAATGTTTACTGCAGCCAATCATTTATCACCAACACCTTTATCAGTTCAACTACCTGCACCTGTACACGTTTGTTGCCAAGTGCAGAAACACAAAGGGCTGAAAGCAGAGACTTGATTTTCTGATGTTAAGCTGCTGGTCATATAATTTAGCATCAGCACCAAATGTATTTTTATCAGCAATACTTTATACTCCTTCTCTATTTCAAGGTCCACAGTCCAACAGTACAAACACATGGAATCTGACCTTTTCAATTCTGATTTGAGCTGCTTAAAATATGTTAATCAGATAAAGGTTGGATTTTTTGCAATATGACCTCAAACTGAACAGTTGTCAAAGTTCTACACTGGCAGGAGTCATTTGGTGAATACAGACATTGAATACATAGTCAGTAGAGGGTACAAGGTGTTAGACCTCATACATTTTGAGTACATTTCTAACAAATGCAGGCCTCCACAGCACATCAACTTATAAATAAAATCGGAGATGCTGACTTTCATGTTTACTTCCATACAACAGCATGCTGTGTGTGACATCTTGTTCTTTTGCAGATGAGAGTCAGTTCAGGACCAGAGTCACACTGGAATCGGATATCGGCCACATTCATAAATCTTTGTGGACACTAGTCTGACTCCTTGGGCATAGACTCTCAGTATACAGTCAAGCCCGAAATTATTCATACCCCTGGTAAATTTTCACTTAATGTTACTTTTATTCAACCAGCAAGTTTTTTCTTGATTGGAAATGACACAGGTGTCTCCCAGAAGATAATAAGACGATGTACATGAGGCATCATTGTGGAAAAAATATTTCTCAGCTTTTATTTACATTTGAACAAAAAGTGGCATTGTAAATTTATCAGGGTATGGATAATTTCGGGCTTGACTGTATATATGACATTTCTGACATGAACTGGCTTTACCCTTCCCACTGCAAGTTACCATTTCAAAATCACTAGATTAATTAACCATTTTAATGACAGGGCTAACCCCCCTGCATGCAAATGTTCCACCAAACAAATTTGCCCAATGCTATTTTACAGGGGCACCATCACTGCGTCCTGGGCTTAGTGCCACCGAAGACAATTATGTTTAGTTTAAAAAATACAAAAGAGTGTTTTTTCCCCCCTGCTAAAGCAGAATCAGATCTGAGCACTAAATCTGAAGTGAGCACTAAGGCTTGATGTCCCACATTTACCAAAGTTTAAAATGAGACCATTCATTAGAACTTAGCAAAAATAAAGTTGTATGAATAAAAATGTTACTTTTTGTGTGTGTGTGCTTTTTATGCAATTGTATATTTAGGCACAACTGTCCAAGCGTTGGCAGTAAAATAATAGCTCATGTCAGATTTTGTAACACTACTTACATATAGTGGGTAAAGTGACTAATAAATCAAAAGCAAACTCAGGTTGATGATGTCCTAAGAGTTTTTAAGTATTAAAATTACATAATGAGATTATATGAATCTTGAATGGCTGAATGGAGAGGGCCTTGATCTGAAAGATTATGTACGCACTAGTTAATGTTTTTTTTTTTTTTTTTTAAACCCACAAGATTCTGTATCTATAAGCTATGGAGTCCTGCTCCTCTTGTCCTCCTGGAGTTTTATTGTCAAGTGAGATTATCACTAGGCGCTGCCAACGCTCAGCATAGAACATTTTTATAAGCCCTGATAAAATGGAGTCATTTGCTGATGACCAGCTGGTAAAAGCCAATAAATCTTATGACAGTTTAAAGGTGTATTTTTATTGACTGCAGAGACGGTACTAACTTGTAAGATGAGAGAAAAGATATAAAATCAGTCCAAACATTTTGGATATATTAATTATGTGTTTTTTCCTTAGATGTTTCTTAGTTTTATATAGCCAACTTCAGTGACAAAAAAGATTATTTTAATAATGTCATTCAGTCAACAAGTGTGCCTTTTCTCTAAGCTTTAACCACGTGTTTTATTGACACAGTTACAGAGGCAGACGATGGAGCTGGTGTGCTGTGCACATCTAGAGCAGCAACTGGAACACAAAGATATTAATTGTGAATGGTAAGATATTTTTGTTGGTTCACGGAATGAAATGAACCTTGAATGAGCTTCTTGTGGAAAAACCTGGTGGCAACCTCTGGGGCTAAAAAACAAAGCTAGCACTGAAATGCTAATAACTGCCGTTCTTGTAATGGCCACTTGAGGCTGACTCCAAAAGGGAATCAATCCCCACAGACAGCCATGTTAAAATATCCAACTTTACAGCAGAAATAAACATGTTTACAACCTGGATTAAAAAACACTTTTGGTCTCTATAGGTAATCTCCCCATTCATGACAATTGTACAGGGGTGAATTTTAATATAACTCACCAATCAATCAATCAATCAATCTGGTTCGACCTCTTTGCTCACTTTTAGTTTAGGTGGGAGTCAGAATCAGGCACTGCCACTGCCAACGACAATTACTGCAGCCACCACACTGAGCTTCCAAACTGCTCTTGACATGAATGGTTCATCCATTTGTGTTTACAGTCAAAGGGAAAACTATGTTATGTTCATATTTATGCTTTATGTTGCTAAGTAACTGCATGGTAAATGGAGGGTTGGTGTCAGCCGTGAAACTGGCCTGCCAGAAATGAATTCAAGTCATGAGTTCAAACTGTCAGAAGTCAGTGTTCATGATCTGTGATAAGAATTCTGCAGATAAAGTTGTTTCTTAAGTTATCTTTGGTCAAAACAAATAACTCTGTATTTTTCTTATTAATTATATTTTAAGTCCTACTGTGCTAATTAATTAAAAAATTCATCTTTGGGCGCCCGATAGCCTAGTGGTTATGTTGCGTGACCCACGTGTAGAGGAATAGCGTCCGACCTTCGAGTCCGACCTCGGCCATTTACCGCATGTCCTTCCCCACTCTCTCCCATTTCTAAATCTATCTACTGTCCTGTCCTCTCTAATAAAAGCATGAAAAGGTCAAAAATAAATCTTAAAAAAAACGACTCATCTTTGTGTTTCTATATTTAGAAGTTGTTTTTCTGTCATTAAACCATTGTGGATCTATGAAGTCCCCCCTCTGCTTAAACAATCTAAAACTACTCAATGCTGCACAATGGTGCGTTGTAATACTGAATAAATTCATCCATATTCAAACCAGAAACTGAGGCCTTGTCCACACGTAGCAGGGTTTTTGTAAAACCGAATATCCTGCCCCCTCCATCTAGACAAAAACTTACGTACACACCACCTCGTTTTTAGAAAAAAATTAATCCACACCTAACCGCATAAGTGCGTTTTTAAGCACATTCATAAGCATGCCAGACCTTTAGGTGGCAGTAGTTCCCCAAATCCTATCCAATCAGAGTAAGTTTCCGTCTCTCGACGTCACTTCCACAAAACATGAAACAGGTGGCGGAAAATAACCGTCCTTAACGTCGTCCTTTGCCTGTGTTCTTGAATGTGGAGCAGTATCTGGGCTTGTAAAAACAAGCAAGAAAAAAGCGCCTGGACAAGAAACAGCGCCCAAAACCCTTGTGAGGTCATCCATACTATTTCCAAATGTAAACACAGGTCGCATATGTGACGTAAGAACATATTTTGTCGCAGGCAGTGACGTTTCGAAACGCAAAACCCCGGTTATTGATGTCCACATGCAGACGCATAAACAGATCGGAAGAGCGTCGTGTAGGGAAAGAGTGTAGATCTCGGTGGTCGCCGTAT
>OMNN01096968.1:3640-15101 GCA_900302755.1 Chromis chromis
AAAATCCTACAATGTGAGTTCCTGGATTATTTTTTTCACATTCTGTCTCTCACAGTTGAAGTGTACCTATGATGAAAATTACAGACCTCTGTCATCATTTTAAGTGGGAGAACTTGCACAATCGGTGGTTGACTAAATACTTTTTTGCCCCACTGTATATGCATTGTTATGGAGACTCCCAGTCGCACAAGCAGCTACACCGATCAGGCATAACATTATGACCACTTGCCTAATATTGTGTTGGTCCCCCTTATGTGGTCAAAAATGCTCTGAACCATTGGGCATGGACAAGAGGACCTCTCAGGGTGTCCTATGGGGTCTGGCACCAGGACGTTGGCAGTGGATCCTTTGGGTACTCTGGCTTGTGCAGTGGGGCCTCTGTCAATCAAACTTGTTCCACTGCATCCTGTTGATGCTTGATCAGAATGGGGTCTCGGAAGTTTGGAGGTCAAATCAACATCTTGGGCCATTGTCATGTTCCTCAAGATGTTCCTGATTGTTTGATGTTTTTGCCATGTGGTGGGGGGTGGTGGGGTAGGTCAGTGACATTTGGGATTTCCATTTGCATGAGGGAGTGTGCTTGTTCTGGGACAATGTTTATTTGGGTGTCTAAGTCTCATCAACATGGATGTTAAAATCCAAGGTTTTCCAGCAGAACACCACATAGTACCAATATGATCAATGTTATTCACTTCACCCGTCAGTGGTCATTATGTTGTTGCTGATTGGTGTATGTACACAGTGCAATGGAAACAAAACCAGCCACACATATTACCAGCTGAAGGGACAATTAACACACTAAATCTCACCCTGGCCTAATTCTGACTTCACCTTTTTGGCAAATTTCCCCCTTCATCACCGAAAACCAAGGAATTACTTCTTGTGTCATCCCCGTTGAGCCTCCTTAATAGTAATAAAGCTGGTACATCCCCAGTCATACGTACCTTTGCCAGACTGCTTACGTTCACACAAACCACTGAGGTCGAAACAACCTTCCTTGATCCTCCCCAGTAGTTTATGAAATACTTTTACAATATTGTGGAGAAATACAGAGACAGGAGGCAGAGGGGGGAAGGAGAGGAGGGAGCAGATCTATTTTAGAGTGAGATTAAGCAGAGCTGTGTTGAAATAGAAGCCCTGACCGACCGAGCCATGATCTGGGGACTTATTAAAGACTCTTATTAAAAGTTAAGGAAGGCCCTAAGAACCTTACAATAAGAGAGGGGGTGAGAGAATCACACAGTGGAGGGGAGGTGATGTGTGTGGCAGAGAAAAGGATTGAGTTTAAGCTCTCTTTCCTTTTCGCTCTCTCTCCCTATTCCTTCTCTTTCTGTTTTCACACGCACGCACACACTCCATGACGTCTTTCTCCCCACTCATCTGCAGTGACTCCTCCTCAAATCTCCAACCAGGTCAGCTAAATAAAGTCCACCGTTTTAGCCTAATTTCTGACAGCCTGAAGACTTCGCACAAACACAGCACGAACACACGAAAGCAGTTATGTGTGTGTGTGAGAGCGGGCATGTGCAATCGCTGGTTATAGATTTCAGAGCAAATCCTTTTCCCCCCCCTGTATTGCTTTGCGGCGTGCAGCACAGCCAGTGAGCACAACACGGGCCCGATGCAGGCTGATGTGGTTTGGTGCAGTCCTGTGTAACTGCAGCCGATCCCGTGGAGAGTAGAGGGAGTGCTGTACCACCTGCTTATTGATCAGTTAAAAGATAAGGCCTGCTCGAGCTAAACATCCAACGCCAAGGGAAGTGTTGGCGTAGGGCTGCCTCTCTAGCTTCCCTGGAGCCCTGGAGATGTGGATCGAAGACCACGTTGTGTGTGTGTGTGTGCGTGTGTGAGTGTGTATCTGTGTGAGAAATGACCTTAAGCAACCAGTGACAAATAACAAAAAGTAGCACATATACATACATTTTCCTTCGGTGTTTGGTCTGTCTCTTTCCCTCTCTCTCTAAATACTACCCATCATCAGCGCTTTGTCCTTCAAACCAGACAAGGCAGGAAGCATAATGGAAACCATGGCAACGAGACAGCAAATAGACAGCGGTGCTTAGGGTGAGTGAGGATGGATGGATGTATGGATGCATGGGGTTTTTCTGAGAGGACAGCTGAAGGAGAAGTGAACCGAGAAGATGCGCGCGAGAGAGAAAAAAACACGATTATCAACACCAGTTTTCAACACCCTCCCCCTTGCTTGCATGTCTGAATAACACATAGATGCTCAGACACACTGTGGAACTTCATTTTCTTGGCAGATCTGCAGGACTTTGAGGCATAATGTGAGCCGGTGCTTTGGTTTAATAAGGGCTCTGTGGGGTTTTCTTCACAATTTCCAAGCCTCCGCTATCAAAGTTACTCATTAAACATATGCAGCCCACAGAACTGAGCTGGACTCCAACCAACAGAACGCATACAGTTATTCCCAGTCACTACGGTTTTGGCACAGAGTCTATTTTATGAACCTTAGCAAACAGCGTGTAGTGGCTTAAGGTTTCCTAAGATGTTATGCCGGCTTCCCCCCCCCCCAGCGGTAAGCTGGAATTATAATGTCAAATTTAAAACAAACGTCACAGAAACAAACGTACAAGGATTAATGTGAATTTATTCTAATTTATTCCAGGCTTAATCCCTCATAATATCCCTCGTAAGTAGCTGTAAGCAGGCAGATGCACATACACGTAATGCCTCCAGTTAGTCCCCTTTTCCTGAGTAACCACCACTAGGACTTTTCAGATTGTGTCTTTGTTGTTCCGACTGATGAAATAACACAGCTGACTGGATAACAAAGCAAGAAATGTACTTGTAGAGTGTGTGTTTTTTATGAAACTACAACTTATACCATGTTTTAGCCTAATAAACAGTAACTTAGATCATGTTTTAGATACACAAACTCTCACACATTCAGAATTGCTTCCAATTAGTCACCATTTCCTGAGTAATCACAACTAGGCCTATAGACAGATAGTGTATTTTTTGTTCAGACCTATCAATTAACACAATAAACTGGATAAAGTAATAAAATCTTAACTTGCAGAATGGTTTTGTCTACTACTACTGCACTTATAACATGGTTTAGCCTGATAAGCTAATACTTGTTGATGTTTTAGCCTAATAACAATTTACTTAAAGCATTTACTTGTTTAATCCTTATCAAATTTAACTTTAAACTTTAGTATGTTTAGCCTAATTAACTATATGTTTTAACATATTTTAGTATGTTTAATTATTAATTATTTTAACCGTGCAGCATGTTTTAACCAAATAAACTACATCTTGTAACATATTTTAGTATATTTTTGAATCATAAACAATAACTTGCAACATATTTTCACCTCATTATTAATTATTTTGATTGTGTAGCATATTTAAGCATAATAAACCTTATTTTCTGTATAATTTAGTCTAATTTAGCCAAATAAACTTTATCTTGTGACATATTTCAGTATGTTTTGGTCTAACAAACAATAATTTGACATATTTAAATCTAACCATTGACCATTTTGATCGTGTAGCATGTTTCAGCCTGACAAACTACATCTTGTAACATATTTTTGTATGTTTTAGATTAAAAAAACAATAGTTTATAACATATTTTAGCCTAATTATTCATTATTTTTTATCATATAGCATGTTTTAGCCGAATAAACTTTATCTTACCGTCATTATGAATTATTTTGATTGTGTTGCATGCTTTAAAAATAATCAATTACATCTTACATATTGCATTATGTTTTAGCTTAACAGACAGTACTTTGACTTTTAGCCTAATTATCATTATGATCGTGTAGCACGTTTCAGCCTGATAAACTACATCTTGTAACATAATTTAGTATGTTTCAGAATAATTGATTTGTGAAGCGAACTTGTAACCAGTAGGTCGCCGGCTCAAGCCCCCGGACTGGCAAGAGGTTGAGGTGGGGAAGTGAGAGTGACCGCTTGTCCCAGTCACCACCACTGTGGGCCCTTGAGCAAGGCCCTTAACCCCTGACTGCTCCCGGACGCTGCCTTAACTAGTATGTATAGTTATGGTTAACTTTGAATAGGATGGGTCAAATGCAGAGAAGGATTTTCCCCAAGGGGATCAATAAAGGTTAGATTATATTGTCATCTAAATATTTATTATTGTAACCATGTAGCATGTTTCAGCCGACAAGCTGCAACTTTTAACATACTTTAGTGCATTTTACCTTAACAGACAATCATTTGTGATATGTTTCAAGCCTAAATATTATTATGATCATGTAGCATATTTCAGCTAAGCAAATCTTCTAATATAATTTAGTATGTTTCACATTAGTTAATAACTTTTAACATGTTTTAGCCTAACAATAACCATTTTGACTGTGTAGCATGTTTTAGCCTTAAAAAAATGCACCTTTTAAAAAAAGATTTAGATTAATAAACCATGTCTTGCAAATTCTGAATTATGTTGCTACTGGACCTGGTTCTTATTTTCATACTATTTACTATAGTATGTTTCAGCATGCTTCATTTCAATTAACTATGAAGTGTGGGGTCTTTCAGACTACTGCATGCAACTTTAACTTGTTGCATCTTTTCTTCAAACGTATTTCAAATTAAACATTCCTCAAGTATCTCAGGAACCATAGTTACTTAAATTAAATCACGCATCTCACCTTGAGGCTCATTTGTCCATATCCCAGTGTGGTCCCTGCCTCAAACCGAATTCGAACTCATGATGGCCGCATCACCGCTGCTTGTCTCTGTTTAAAGCTGGTAATTACAGCTGCCATTTAGAGAAGCATTTCATTCATTAACTAAACCATCGAGTAGGTCAAGTTACTACTTCTGGCACAACTTTTGTTCTACTTTTGGTTAAAAGAGCAACAAACGAACTCATACAGGTGTGTTCTCCTGACTGTGTCATGTGCTTTCCGCCCCATTAGACTTCCTTTCCTCTCCTGATGCACCTGTAGCGGACTAGTTCCCTCCGCCGAGGCCCCGCCCCCTTTTCAGAGGTACGTTTTTTTAGTGCTTTTTGTCAAGTCAAGCCAAATCATTTTTATTTTTCATGTAAACACTACAAAACGTTGACCAAAGTGCTGCAAAGCATCAGAAAATTAAAAAGATTAAAAACTATAAAACAATAAATCAATTCATTTAAAAGATCTAACTTACTGCATGATTCATTCTAAGTCATTATTACTGTATACCCAGATAGAAATTGAAGTTCTGTCTAAACTGGAAAAGCCAGCCTGTTATTTTATAGACAGGTATAGCATGCATAAAGGTAGACCTGATTAAATTTAGGTGCAGATCCAGATCACTTTCTTCAAAGTCTTCTCTCCAGTTATGGATTAAACCCCTAAAAACTCATGTCTTTGTACTTTAGAATGTGCAAATCGTTCCTGCCTCTGTCTGCACTTACCCACCTGTTCGCTGCAGCTCAAGCACACCAGTTAATTTATAATTCTGCTCAAACACTGTAAAACTACTCTGTGCTATATAATGGAGAGTTGTAATGCTGGAGTAATTCTGCCATACTTTTCCAACCCGGAAACCGATCCTGAAGAAGAATCATGGCACAGAAGTCCCTTACGAGAAGAAAGGATTGGTTCCTTAAGTTTGCTATGTATGAAATCCTGGCTGTCTGAATCAGGGTTTTTGAGACTGTCATTGGTTTGCTGCAGTTTCAAGGAGAAAATGCTCAGCCATGGCGCTTATGATGTGTGGTTTGGCATATAAAAAACATCATATAAACAAGGGGAAAAAAACAATTGATTTTCACCAGAGGGTGAAAGAAATATCACCAAATCCCCTGGAAACTGCAGCAAAGATAATCAAGGGATTCAGTGGAGCGATGTAGTAATGTGATACAGTGAAGTAAAGCAGTAAAATGATGCAGTGAATTGATCCAGTGAAGTAAAGCAGTGAAGTGCAATGACAACAAAAGTTGAATCTTAAGCTTAAGTGATGTAGTGCCACATTTCTTAGACATGAACCTCGACAGTGAGATGAACATGCAATGATGGATAGTGTTTGAGTTATACCAGGCTCAAAGAAATCCTCTGGAAACATCAGTGAATGCAGTAAAGTGACGCAGTGAAATGTTGTAGTGAAACAACGTTCTGAAGTTATGCAGTGAAAAAGACAGTTAAGTGATGCAGTAAAACAATGCAGTGAATCGTGATGCAGTAAATTACTGCAGTAAGACAATACCATGAAGTGATGCAGAGAAGCAGTATAGTGAAGCGTAAGGCAGTAGAGCGATGCAGTAAAATGATGCAGTGAAGCAATGTAGTGAAATCATACAGTGAAGTGATGCAGTGAAATTAACATGCAATGATGACAGGTGTTTGAGTGATATCAGGATGTACCAAGACCTCCATGTTGGTACAATGAGTTGGATGACTGCAATAATTCCATAATGCCAAGCATAGGATTGAACAAAAATTGATTTGACATGATATTGAATCTATGTAATTTCAAACACTTGCACGAGTGTGAGATTAGACTCATGGATACAAGCCTGTACTGTCTAATACAGTTCTGCAATTACATAGGTAGAAACCACCAATCAGTAACAAAAATATTTTGTAGAACTAGACTAAACAAGATGAGATCCTCATGACCTGTGAAACAAAAGGAAGATATTCGGACTGGTTCCAAGGCGGCATGGCTGTGTCCAGACGCTGTCGTGACAGCTCCGCGTAGGCTGTGTGTTTACGTCTTCTTTTTTATGATCATTTTCACTTTTGTAACGCCAGTTTTTTCAGGTAGAATAACATATGACTGTAGCACACTTCTAGGCATAGGAAGGCTTTAAAAAGAGTTTTCTAGCTTTTTTTATGACGTTCAGAAGTGGTCAGGTGAGATCCTGTGTGACGCTGAGGGGAACAACAACAGCAGCGATGCGGAGATGGAGAAGGAAAGAGCATCGAGGACGACGAGGTGGTGTATGGAACAGGCTTAGGTCCATCGCCCACCTCTACGTAGTATCCTTCTTGCTAACTGGACAACAAGTTGGATGTTGCCATTTGGCCATCTGAGTCTTTTTCTGTGTTCTGCAAGGACAGGATGGAGGAGACTGCAGTGGTGATGCTGGGAAGTAACTCAGTAAAGTGGCAGTGATGCGATGCAGTGATGTTAAATAGTAAGGTGATTCTGTGAAATGATGCAGTGGAGGGACACAGTAAAGCAATGCAGTAACGTGTGACACAGTAAAAGCACACAGAAAAGATAATATGATGTGATGCTTTGACATAACACATTAAAGTCAAGCAGTAAAGGGATGCAGTGAAGTAATTCAGTCAAACAAGATGCAGTAAAGCAATGCAGTGAAAAAATGCAGTGAAACACTTTGGTGAAGGAAGATGCAGGAAAGTGATGCAAATCTGACATGTGGAGAGCTGGCCATACACTGTACACGTAAATGAAATCCAGACTATTCATAAGTTAATAGTATCTGTGTTGAATATGTCCTTCCAAAGTGGAAGTCATCAAAACACACCTGCTGTGTTTGCCAGTTGTACCTTACTTTCGGTCTAAATGCACAACCAGGTCCGTCACAGTTTGTTGAATTTGGCTGACATTGACTGACAGTGTTTTTGCCTGCATTCTACTCTCCCATGTTGTTCTGATGGATTCACAGGGATCACAGAGGAGGCGAGAGGGAGAATATAATGCACTGCTGCACTGACGGATGCAGAGATGAGAAAGGGAATGTGCTGGTGTTTGTGTTGTTTACACCACTGGACCAAACATTTCTCAACTGCTGGTGGCCACCAAAATCTTCTGACAGGGTTTTAAACCAATTAAACCCAAAACAGCATGTCTTCATCTGTAAGTAATGAGAGGAAAATGTAGGATTCTGAAGTCACAACATTGTTAAATTTCATTTTTCTGTGTTGGTATTTAAATAACTTCATTCGTATCAACAAGCTCTAATCCTACTTTGTCACTGTCTGTCACTGAGTAAACTATACTGTTGCATGCTGTTCATTTTTCTTGAAAGCCCACAGAAAGAACTTCTTAATATGCTTACCCTGAGTTGTGACTTGATGTATGCACTTCAACACTGAAAGCAACTAGTGTCAAAGCAGCTGAGGAAGACTGATTTAAACAATTTCATCTCATCTCATTTCCACATCCTCTAGTCCCCCTCTGCTCTGCAATCTTCCTTCGCTCGTTCCCTTCATTAAATTGCACCCTCTCCTTGTTGAAAGACCGGCAAGAAAGCTGGTTATTCAAATTTAAATCAACACTGACAGAGAAGCAGATGTAAAAAGAGAGAGAGGGGTAAAGAGAGCTACAAAGCTTGTACCTGACGTTGTTAGTATTAATGCGATTCCACTGCGAGGGTTGGGATCGATGCAGTCAGATGAGGGACTGTGTTAACATCCTAATCTCTAATAGCATCAGAGCAGCCAGACTATAAAAACCTCTACCAGTTCAACCATGAACACGCAGACACACACACACACACTCGAGCGCAGATCAAGATGATAAGACAGACAGAGAGGACACGAGGAGCCATTAGAGGAGGACCTGTACTGTGTGCTGAAAGAGAATACCCTGATAGCCTTGATGACCCCATGTCTGTTCCTCACCGTTGTTCACACACAAGCTCATTTCCCAGGAACACCACGGTCCAAAGACCATGTAAAAAAAAATAAAAAAATAAATCCAGATTCATTAATTCATAACTGGAAAGTGGACGCTCATTTTGATTCATGATTGTGTTCATTTCTGAACTCCCTGCAATTAAATTGTTAAGCTTTACTGAGTGAAGCATGACTCTCTCTCAAGCTAGCACTGTACTTTACATGGCCAATGCATTAGCACACATTAAAGCTGCACTAAACTAAGAAAAAAGGGTCTATGATACCAACCTACATAAATAACATTAGACTGCATCCGAGAAGAACAACTCCAATCTTGCTAAGCACCATGGTTTTGCCCTATTTGCTAAATAATAAAATTTTAGTGTCCAGTATATTTAATGAGGCGAAATGCACAAGAAGTGACTATTTAAAACTGAGGACTGGAATACAAAAATTGTCTATAGTCAGCACAGAAATCATTTCATCCAGAACAGTGATAGATGAACCTCATCAGGACCATCAACACAAAGCATATTAACTGCTGGACAAGTATTTTGCTATAAAGACTTTCTCCTCCAAAGAATAGTGAGGAGTTGGGGTTCCAGTGAAAGAGTGGCTTGTCCTTTAATCACAGGGTTGTTGGTGCAATCCTCAGCCCCCACGTGTCAAAGCGTCCTTGGGCAAGACACTGAACCCCAAGTTGCTCCCAACGGCAGGCCATTGTCTTGTATGGCAGCTACACTACCATTGGTGCATAAGAAGCACATTATAAAGTGCTTTGTAGAACCATTAAAGCTCAAAGGCGCTCCTCAGTGTTCCAGCAGAAGGCAATGGGGCTTCTTTATGGGGTCTTGAAGACATTTCATGTCTCTTCCAAGAGGTGATGAGAAGGCGCAGAGGTATTTATTCTCACCCCAAAATGACGCAACTCACAGCCCGTTAACAACCCCAGGAGTCACATGACTTAAGGTGTGAATGGTTGTGAAACTGCCTGGGGAGGGATGACTCAAGGTGTTAATGGTTTAGAGATGGCAGTTTCAGTTTAACATAGATAGCTTTGTTAACTCCTCCCTGCCCAGAATGTGGACATTGCTGCCCTGAAAGAAGTGTCTCACTTATATATAGTTCTGTGCACTCCTTGCTGCATTGGACTATATACAACATTGCTCAGTTGTTTTGTTTAAGAGTGTTTCTAGGTCTGAGTACTTAACGGGTACTTATAATGCAGTCCTGAGATCCCTCACCAGGCAGTTTTACAATCAATCACACCTCGAGTCATGTGAATCTTGGGTAGTTCACAAGCCTTTTGCCATTCGAGTTGGAATGATTACCTGGGACTCTCCACCACTCAGTTTGAACTGAGGGAGCCTCTTGGATGAGAGTTTAAAATGTCTGTAAAAAACAAAAAAGAAGTCCAGTTGCCTTCTACTGAATCACGTACAATTACCATGACCTGAATGACTGATTATCTACACAGAATCCACACCATTTAATTAACTATCGCTCCCATTTAGGGTTGTAAGTGCACTAATTGTTTATATCTGTAGATAAGACTCATGGATCCACATGATTATGACGACACTAACAACATACCGTCAGATTTAAGTACAGAAAGCACAATGATATTTTAAGATGGCGACAGTTGACACATTAAACAAAAAACTGAAACCTTGACTCCCACAGTGAGGGGGATCTGGAGCCTCTGTTATGCAGTAGGGGAAATTTTGCTAAAATGGTTTGGGTCCAGGGTGGAACAGTGGTGTGGTGGTCCCTGGTTTGCTTGCTTTTCCCTGGGGTGTTTTGGTGTGGAGTTTGCATGTTCTCCCTGTGCCTGCGTGGGTTCTCACCGGGTTCTCCGGCTTCCTCCCACAGTCCAAAGACATGCTGAGGTAAACTGGTGATTCTAAATTGTCTGTAGGTGTGAATGTGAGTGTGCTTGGTTGTTTGTCTCTCTATGTGGTCCTGCGATAGACTGGCGACCTGTCCAAGGTGAACCCTGCCTTTGCCCTAAGTCCAGCCCCTAAGGGCACTCAGTGGGTTGCTGAGTATGAAGATAATGTAAATCATATACAATAGCATTCACAGTCACCAGATCTGAATTGAGCTGAATACCTATGGGAGAGTCAGGTCAACAAGTTAAAAATCACTGCGCACTACCATAAACAAACATCAAACGACATTACATCTATTGATAGAATGGTGTTCCATCCTTCCATCAGAGATCCACAGACTTGTAGAATCAAAGCCCAGGCTCACCAGTAAGACACTTTATGTTTGTCACCCATTTGTAGCAACTCATATTCCTAAGGCTACTCTCTGCCCAACTCTCTGCATGCTACCTCCTAAAGGAGGAGTCTTGTTGTCTCCTGGCCTGTTTGAAAAGCCTTTTTGCTAATCAAAGTTATACAACAGCAAAAGAGAATGAGCAGTCTGTACTTTTCCATGGGCTCCATTGCTTTAAAACATTCCAAATCTAATTTTGACTCATTAGTAAGCCTCTGGAGTACTTCTGTCTCATACTGCAGACACAACCTCTGAGACTTGCATGTGTGCGTGTGTGAGACAGCATCTTTAATTACCCAGGTAACACAGCCAGATGCTCCATCACTCTGGCAATGGCAGTGATTAAAAGCAGTAAAATATTCATTTCAATCAGACACCCACATGCCACATGTATAATTAATGCACAGCGGAAGGACACGCCAACTTTTACCACAACCACACACATACACACACTTTTCCATCACCATATTCCCTCTACACATCACAGCCAGCTGCTGCATATATATGTTTGTGTTTGTGTGTGTGTGTGTGTGTGTGTGTGTGTGTGTGTGTGTGTGTGTGTGTGTGTGTGTGTGTGTGTGTGTGAGTGAGTGTGTGTGTGTGTG
>OMNN01096969.1:3828-25435 GCA_900302755.1 Chromis chromis
TGTCCATGAGAATACAAAGATATAAATTATTTCAATAACTTTTTTTTTTTATTACTGCTGTTTTTACTTTCATTTTTCTTTTTCTTTTTTTTAGTGTTCCTGTTGCATTAATCTGTCAAAGCAAGTGATATCAGTTGTAAAATAGAATGATTGGAGATCTTTTTGACAAATAGCAGCAGTGGTTGTTCAACATTAAGCTAGTAATGTATACATATGAGAAATGCCAATCATACATGCTTGAAAAACAAAGCAACTTGGACTTTTCTCCAAAACGGGCGGTGCTGTGGCCCCCGTCTATATTGATTTTGTGCGACAAAAAGGTATTGGGAAAAAAAGTCAAACATACATAGGTGATGGGATAAATGATAGATGTTTTTATATATGTATACAAAATCCTGGTTGTTGCCTTGAGTGCAATTTTTAGTTATGTTTACTTGTTTGATATTATCTTCAGTGTTGGGCTGCATAGCTGTCATCCAGTTGATCATTGACCAACATATCAAGCGTTTTTAAAAGACGTTTTCTGAGTCTCTGGAGCAAATGGTGAGTGTATCAGAGCTTCAAAAAAGATTTGATAATAAAACATTGACAGGTAACTCCTTCTTGACACTTCCTTTTTTTGTTAATATCTTTGATTTTTCTGTAGTCGTTTTTTTTTTTTTTTGACAGGGTCTCCTAAGAATCTTGATTGCGTAACAGAAAATATTCCCTTGATTTGTATTGATTTGTAATTTAATTTTTTTTTAAGATATCTTCTTTTGTCCCACACTGTCCCAGCAATGCTGCTGCTCTTATGCACTTTTTTTTAAAGACATTGGCATCATATAGACAAAAACACAATTGCCTCTCATTGGTTATTTTGAATGGGGGCATTTTGTTTCATAAGTATTTTTATTTTTGAACAGTTTATCATGTAAATTTGTATCAATTAAATATAAATGTTGAGTTTTGCGGGCTCAGAATAAACAAGGAACTTTCTTTGGGGAAGTCTTATCCTGTCAATCTTAAAAAGGAGCTTGCTCTCTTGAACTGTAAAGGGTCTCTGTGGGTATGAGACATTTTGAAATTTCCCATTTCCTGATCTCTTAATTGCAAGCAAATTGGCTTATTGCCGTTCAAATGAGCATTGTTTATTTTAAATCAATTTACATTGAATGTTTTGTTTCTAAATGGTGAAATGTGTATTCAGTTAGTATTATTTCAAGTGACTGTACATTAAAAATCCCAACAAAAGGTAATCAAAACCAAACTTTTTTTTTTTCTTTTTGAAAATGTTTTGCATCCCAATTCTATATTCAATCATGATTCTGTTTTTGTATTGAAATGTGTGGGTCTACTTTCTTTGCAGCAGCTTGGTGTGTTTTAGTGGGCTGTGGTCCGGCCTTCTCCACTGGAGGCCTGAATGATGAGCGCGCCACAGCTCACCTCGGGGTCGGGTCGGGTTTGAGGGACAACAATGAAACGCTGCTTCTAATTTACCAGCAGAACCTGTTGCTGCTTTTCATGGACTTAAACATATGCTGTTCAAGACGGAGGGAGCCGGGTGGGGCAAGAGGCGGGAAGCGATCCACTCCCAACACTGATACAGACTTCACTCGAAAACCTGACGAGGGACAAATCCACTGACCTTTTCGATTTTAGCGTCAGGCCCGGTGGTTTTCACACAGATCAAATCGTTTGGACAACAACGATGAGACAACACAACAAGGTGCATATTTGAGCTTAACGCAGTTACAGTACAAGACTGTCGGAAAAAGACAAAAAAAATTGTAAAAAGGGCTTTCTGTGTTCACGCTCAACAACACACCGGAGGCATTGCATTCCTGGGTTTTATATAAAAGCTTTGGAAGTTTCTTTTTTTGTGTATTTACTTTTAGCTGTAAACAATTGTGTGAAAAATGCCTTCGAGTACTCAAAAGTGAGATGTGCATTAGGTATGCAGCGTGAGTGCTGTGACCCATTTTTACATTCAGTCTCTCTGTTCTTACTTTTTTCATGTGCCATTTTGCAAGGTTGAAAATGCCAGTGTATGAAGACACAGAGGGTAAATGGGAGGTGAGGTGGAAACTGAACTGGGCTGATTGACTGGAGAGCATTTATCAGATCGTGGAATGTAGTTTTATTGTGCTGATGGGGTGGAGATGGAGATCACCGACTGGCCCGTTCAGTTGGAGGTGTGGAGCTGTCGCTGGATCAAAGTGATGACGATGTATTGCATACTGGTGCGTCCAGAATAATTGGAGTATTTGTGTTTATTTTTCCTGTCGTCTGTTATTTCAGAATCAAAGTCATTTCGCTCCTTTTTGCTTTTCGTTCCTGGATCATACAACTTGTCATTCTCTTTGCCTGGTTATTTTGTACAGGAAACAAGCATGTTGAACACATATTTGACATGATTTGTCTGGGTCAGAATTGGGCGTTTTTGCATAGAAGACTTCGATTTAGTGGCTATTTGGTGTACCTGCAAATGCTCCCTTTTTGTATATTGCAAAGGGTGTCGAAGCATTGTGTGGCAATGCTTATCCTACTTAATCTACATTGACAAGCAGCCTTAATGGTCTTTTTTATGTGTTTGTTTGGCTATTCCTTGTGTCTATGGCCACTGACTGTACTTGATGACAAGCAACTGGTCGTTACGATGTAAATTTGGGTCTAGTTTCTTCTGTCTTACTTTTCCTTTTACTCTGTACAGTAATCTGACATTACAGTAGACTCAGTATTACAAAATCTGTAATGTGATGATGAGAGTTTTACAAGAAGATAAAGAGTGCAATGGAAGATAATGCCATTATGCTACCAAGTGGATGTGCATTAGTTTACGTCTCGCTTGTCTTTGGCATTAAAGGGGAATTCCGCCAAAACTGACTCGGATTGTTATTGCGCGAAGCTTTTTCACTAGAAAGACTTTATTTTTTATATATTCTTCTCACAACTTATAGCAGATTTGAGTCATGATTGCAACATTACGGGGAATAAAATTAGGCGTCAGCTACTTTGAATAGTCTGACATTGTTGAAACTTCAGTAGACAAACTTTTTTTTAACATCTATATCAAGATTAGGCACGTTCTTCATCATGAGAGCACATAACTTCATAAATGTCCACTTTTTGTAATTAAACTGAGTCAGTTTTGGCAGAATGGCCCTTTAATGTGAAGTTGCCCGCTCTTTCCCACTGCATACCTATCCGAATCCCACCCACTCACACACCCCTCTATAGTATCTCCATACATTTACTTGACTGCCTTATGCGCACCAAGCAAAACCTTTATGACCGTTTGATTTCATCAGCAGAGACAGATAATCATTTTTTTCTTTCTTTCTTTCTTTCTTTCTTTAATGTCAGTAAAGGGATCGGGGGTCCTTGGATCGGTTAAAGTTTTTGGGTCAGTTGTCTCTTGACTGGACGAGTAGATGCAGACATGACTACCTCTATGTGAGTCTTTATTGCTAACCACAGTGACCAAGATCCAGTCTGAGGTGTTTCTACCTGTGTAAAGCCGTATGTTGGCAGCAGGAACTTGGATTTGGACCAGCAATTCAGCAACAGTTTTGTTTTACTAAGCACCCTCCTGTTGTTTTTTTTTATGAATATATGCCTTTACTAAGCATTATTTGGCAAATGAAAAAGAGGAAAAATACACAGATTTATGTGCTTGGTTGTAAATGACAAACTTAATCAATGCCGCCCCATTGTAAGACAGTTATCCTGAAACCAACTAGTTGCAGAGTGCTACTTTGCAAATGAGTGAAAATGACCATGTTTGGTGATGTTCTGTATGTACATATATCTTTTTAACTGTAATAAACTGATAAATATTTACAAATTTGTGACGTATGGGAATATTTCAGTTTTAGCACAAAACGGTTTGCTATTGAAGTTGTGAGGAGGTTTGTGCTCCTGTCATTCATTCTAAATGTTTTTTTCTTGTTGAGATGGACACAACAGCATGGAAATATCAATGTGTATTGCTAAGATTTTCTTAAAGTAAAAAGAATGTTGTGTTTTGTCGTTTAAAACAACAGTTCTTTTAATCTGAACAACTTCATAGTGACATATCACAATACCAATATAGGAAAATTGCTAAAGTCTGTCTATTAATAAATGATTTTCATGCAGCAATTAAACCTCACAAAAAAGTTACAAATCTACACATACCTCAGAAATATCAAACGTAAATACAAATAAAAATAAATAAATAAAATTGATGTTCTGCCAACTAGTCTGTTACTTACAAAACAAAACAAAAAATGTATAAGTAAATACTAATAAATAGAGGAAGTTTCACCTGAAAATAAAGAAGCTAATAGTGTTGAATCAAACTCACCCAAAACGCACTGCAACGTTTATACAAAGGAGTGCCCTCTCCTCCTGTTTATCAACCATCAAGTCTAGACAATTTACATACATACTAGTATGTATAAATGTCCTACAAAACTTTTCACTCTTGTTTCCTTTTTGGTATATGAGTAGAGTAGAATATATGGAAGAGTCAACAGCATCTTACTTAATCCACCATTTGATACTGGGTGTTTTCTCAACAGTTTCATGGCATGCAGAAAACAATAATGTATTATTCTCTTGAGATAAAAGTGTGTCTGTAATAAGAGAGGAGAACACGCACAAATCTTAAGGTGTTAACAGGAGCTGAAGTTTAGTTTGTTGCTTCCAGCTTTTTCTGGTAGGTTTTCCTCTGAGTTGATTAAATACCTGCAGCATTAAACAGCAGCAGGATCCATTCAAAGAGAGAGAGGTGCACACATTCATGCACAACACAACATAACACATTGATAACTTCATTAATTACTTAAAAATGATGCCTCACATGTAGACAGGATACAACAGTGTTAGGTTGAATTTTCATTTTACTCCTTTACTCCAATAGAAGTGTGATCTAATCAATATATTCTTTAATTTTAGTGTTTATTAATTGTTTAGTGTTTATTTCATTAATGATTAGAAGTGTGATTTAGTGATATATATTCCATAGTTTTAAGTGTGATTAAAGAAACATAAATATATAACCACATATATTCACATAATTGCACTAACTATGATTTACTAATGTTTGAGCTTGAGATTAACTAACATTGCACTCATGATTATGCTTTAAAGAAAGTTGGCCTGTCCATCTGATAAGGTCTCAAGTCATGAGATATATAGATGGACATAAACAGCAGCTCACAAGTGAGGGTTCATGGACTGGTCAAAAGAAAAGGTTACTGCTTTTGTTTTAGATCATATGCATAGTCTCTTAAACTTGTAACATACAACTAGCAAATTCCCTGCTACTGCCGGCTTTTAGGAAGTAAGACATCAGGGTCAACGAAAGGGCAATTAGAAAGGGTCTCAGTGCGGACACAGGCACTTGTGTCCACTATATGTAAAAACAAGAACTGTAAGGTGAACATTAAAGAAGTCATATGTGTCTGCATAGATATTCTTTTGTGTTCACATGGAGGAAATGATAATCATGAGGTGTTCTCTCACTACCTCCAAGGTCGCGCTGAGATAGCCGTAACAAACTCCTTTCTCGAGGCCTCTGGGAGTTATCTCTGAATTTTCCCTTGAGCAATGCAGAAGCAGGGACAGTCAGGGGGGGTGAGCATAATGGGGGATTCTTACCTTTGCAGGATGTGGACGGAGGTGATTGGACGAGGCAGAGCGCCAGGAGTGATGGATGAGGTTGGGCGCCAACAAGGATAGAGCGGAAGCCTAACAGAAGCTCATCCCTTTTGACCACACATATTTCACTGTTACATGTAAACATTGTGTTTTTTAACCAATCATCTGACACCATGCTAGTTAAATACTGTTATCACCATCAGTCTTTGTCTTCTCTGGGAGGGTCGTTCCAACCGGTGAAGGTCCTTGTCATGCTTTTGAGACTCTGATACTTCGAATAAATCAGCAACTAAAAAGAGAGAAGTTGTTTGTCCATCCATCCATCCATCCATCCATCTTCTACCGCTTATCCGGGGCCGGGTCGTGAAGGCAGCAGTCTAAGCAGGGATGCCCAGACTTCCCTCACCCCAGACACCTCCTCCAGCTCTTCCGATGGGACCCCAAGGCATTCCCAGGCCAGCAGAGAGACATAGTCCCTCCAGTGTGTCCTGGGTCTACCCTGAAGCCTCCTCCCGGTGGGATATGCCCGGAACACCTCCCGAGGAAGGCGTCCCGAAGGCATCCGGAACAGATGTCCAAGCCACCTCAACTGACTCCTCTCGACGTGGAGAACTAGCGGCTCTACTCCGAGCTCCTCTCTGGTGACTGAGCTCCTCACCCGATCTCGAAGCGTGCGCCCAGCCACCCTGCGGAGGAAACTCATTTCGGCCGCTTGTATCCAGGATCTCGTTCTTTCGGTCATGACCCAAAGCTCATGACCATAGGTGAGGGTAGGAACGTAGATTGACTGGTAAATCGAGAGCCTCGCCTTTTGGCTTAGCTCCTTCTTCACCACGATGGTCCGATACAGCGACCGCATGACTGCAGACGCTGCACTGATCCGCCTGTCAATCTCACGCTCCATCCTCCCCTCACTCGTGAACAAGACCGCAAGATACTTAAACTCCTCCACTTGAGGCAGGACCTCTCCACCAACCCGGAGAGGGCAAGCCACCTTTTTCCGGTTGAGAACCATGGCCTCGGATTTGGAGGTGCTAATCCTCATCCCAGTCGCTTCACACTCGGCTGCAAAACCGCCCCAGCGCACACTGAAGGTCTAGGTTCGTTGAAGCCAACAGGACCACATCATCCGCAAAAAGCAGAGACGAGATCCTGTGGTCCCCAAACCAGACCCCCTCCGGCCCCTGGCTGCACCAAAAAATTCTGTCCATAAAAATTATGAACAGAACCGGTGACAAAGGGCAGCCCTGCTGGAGTCCAACGTGCACTGGGTCTGACTTACTGCCGGCAATGCGAACCAAGCTCCTGCTCCGGTCGTACAGGTTGTTTTGTTTTTTTGGGGGATAGAAGTTGTTTGTCTTCTATCCCAAAAAACCAACATGCAATTTCAACAACAGCATAATAGAATTCCTTATATTTCTGTTATACTATAAAACTACTATAAAATCCACTATAAATAAAAAACGAGAAAATCCATAAATATATGAATATATTTTTCATCTTGGTGTGCAAGTTGATGACATAATCAAACATGTTTCTTATTAATGTGTTTTTCCACTGACTTGTGCAGAAGCTGTACTTCCTCACGACTTCTCTTTGGGGTATTGATGTTCATTGTGTATTTTTAGAGCACAATGCACACACACACTCACACACAAACTAATATTATAGTAGTTAGGATGCTAAAAATACTTTAAAATTCTGTTTAATGAAGGATATTTGTATAGATAGATAGATAGATAGATAGATAGATAGATAGATAGATAGATAGATAGATAGATAGATAGATAGATATGGTTATTCACAGTTACATGTTTTTGTTTTTTCACATTAGCCATTTAAAGTCACAGTCTAATTTTAAAATTGAATTGATATTTTTGTGTATTTTTTATTTTATTTTATTTTGTGTATTTGTCACAACTTGTCAATAACTCTGTTCTAGTGCAGTCATTAATTGACTCCCATAGTTATTTATATATATAATATATAGAATATGTATTGGAAGGTGGTGACAACGACAGTAGTCCACAGGTATTTTAAATGCATGTTGTATATTTATTTCTGTGTGACCTGAAGCTGTGTCTCTGTTCAGTGCAACATCGCCCCCTGCTGGTGAATACAAGTCTGAGCATTAATGACGGTTAAAGCAGCCTGCATTTCTTTAAAATATAATAATACAAACACAATACCGAGAGCTTTGCTCTGCATGGAGCCTTTATGAAAGTCAGTTCCAAATAAAATGAGTCTATAATCTCATCTGGTTTCACTGAATTAAGTCCAGCATCAGCGCAGACTCCACTTCACACCACGTTTGTCCGCAATGAAGGAAATCACCAACAAACATGAGAAAACCTTTAACGCACTGACTTCCAGTTCCTCATCCTCTAAGTTGTCATTCCTCCATAAATATGTTATTTTTCCCACGGAGCTGGGAGGCTCTAGCAGGAGACGACAGGTGTCACTGTATCCTTGCGCTTTGTCTGCGCCCTCATGCATCAAGCAGCGCCACGACGCACTGTTTACCCAAAACAGCCAGTCAGTCCGATGGATGTAGGACAGACACTGTTATCAGGGTGATATGAGCTCTCTCTCTCTCTCTCTCTCTCTCTCTCTCTCTCTCTCTCTCTCTCTCTCTCTCTCTCTGTGTGTGTGTGTGTGTGTGTGTGTGTGTCACAGGTGGGCGCTTTGAATATTCACTCACCTCGAGCTAAAAGCCTTTCCTCACATTTGTCAGATAGTTTGGTGGTTTGTGGCTCCAACAGGTGATCATTAGCGCAGGACAGAGAATCTCTAATAACTCATTAAGATGCATTTTCTGCGAGATTACATTCATGTCAGTGGAACAGGTGTGAGTGACTCAGACACAAGTTACACACCAAAGAAAGGCTGCACATACAAACTGAAAAGTTTTATGGAGAGATGAATGATAATTAAATAGAAATGAGAAATTAGTAGTGGAAATATTATTGTCAAGGGCATAATCTTCAGTCAGACACTGAGGGGACCTAGGTTTATTTCAGTTGCTGAACAATTCACCTCCATGACTCCAGTATCATTACACTGAAATGTAATTTTGTGCGTAATGACACATTTATCTTCATAAAAAATTCCCGGCATCGCTGATGAAGCTCAGGATTCATCCAGAGAAGCTTTAATACAAATAATTCCTGGTATCTGTGGAGCAGCTGACCTGAACACAGAGCAAAGGCACACAGGCATTAATAAAGAATCATTCATTCTTTATCTATGCCTGTCAACAGATTTATGCATGAGTGACATGTTGTACTTTAATAACTGTCCTTATTTTCCACATAATGTACTAAATTAAATTAATCTTTTCAGGAAAAATTCCTGGAGAATATATTAGAAATTGCAATAAAGCATTACCAAACTGGAAGTACAAATATAGTATGCAACATCATAAAAAGAAAAAAAGATTGAATTGAAAAAAACAGAGTACAATACACACAATAAAGTCTAACAAACAGAAAATGTGAAAATAAATGAATTTGCTCCTCAGCTTTTCAAATAGATTTGAAAAAAAATAAAAAACCTTAACAGAAAATAAAATAAAGCCAGACTGAAAGTGTGAAGATGGTTTTTCATCCTTCCACAAGATGACCATAAAACACCTGCAATGAAAACCATCAAGTCACTGTTAAATTTTGGAACTTTGTTAAAAAATGGCAGCAACACATCATGTGTGAAACTAGCAGGATTTGCAGCACCAATTACAACTGGAGTCGAGATCATTCCAACACTTTCATCCAGGCGGGTAGGTACACCGCATCCTCCCACAGCTCTTCGTGAATTTCTTCCTCCACGCTGCGCTCCTGGAGTGATTTTAAATTTACCAGGGAAGTGGAACACAAAAAAAGTGCACTAAGCACAGCTTTTGTTGTCTCCGAGGAGACTCTGAGAGTTTGGACCTTGATGGATGAAAACCTGAAGAAATGTCTATTTTGCTGAAAGGATGCAAAATAACCGTCAGTGTAGTCCATCCGTGAAAGAGAGGGAAAGCAATGTGAGTAGATTTTGCAAAGCAGTGTTAGTTTTTATGATTTCTGTGTGGAATTTTAGAGGAACATTGGTTTCAGAAAAGCGAATTAAAGCTGGCAAGTTGCGTCAAAGTGAGGGAAACATGTTTTTTTTTAATTTTTATCATGGGTGACGCTGGTGTTAAGTGTTAAGACTCAACCTGCTCCTGGGTTAAAAGTTCAGTAAAGATGCACAGTTCTGTATCATTTTAGTCACGCTTAGCAGTAAGAATTTGCCTTTTAATGCCTCTCACAGTTTCAATTTTATGTTAACTAAAATAAGTAAAAACTCTTGCATATTGTTCTGTTTACTGCTGATGCATTTCCAAAGTGATATCATGGGACTGCGTATGAATATCATACAACTTCAGGTGCATGCCGGCATTAAATTGACAGAGAAGATAGTTCAGGTTGGGATTAAGGTCAAGGTGAGGGTGTTCATCAAGGCTACGGGATGTTTAAGGACATGCAAAAAGCAGAAAATGCACTGTGACAACACACTACATGATTTGCTGTGTGATTCATTTCATGATACCAGGCTGTCATTTTATACCAACTGATAAACCTTTATGGTTAATGTGGCAGAATAAAAGTGCTGCATGTTGACAATGGCCTGTCACATCTCAATTCGGTGAACAAAGTAAACAAGATGGACACAAAGTTCATATCATATAATTAAACAGCCCTGAGGAGATTCATGGATTTGTCATGCACAGTTCAATATTTGACTTCAAACATAAGTTTAACTGTTGCACTGAATTAATGACAAACACAATGCCTCCTAAATGGCCACTTCAACATGAGGCCACAGAGTGAAGCCTCCCCAACAAGAGGTTAATATTTGCAAGACTGAGGAAGAGTATTTCCTGCACCTGCCTGCACCACTGACCCCAGAAGCATCTCATCAGCTCTGTGCTTTGGACAAACACAGACCCGTGGACCAATCGTTAGGTCTTCTCCTGACAAAGGTTGGGGGACTCCCTCGTGTGTTTCACATTAGGCGTAAAAGGTGACTAAACAAATTAAGTTTGAACAAAGTAATAAAATGCCTCTGTTGATTTCCACATGGTGTGGCTCTGGCTGCAGCTTAGCAACAGACTCTGGCAGCTGCACTGCAAAAAATGTCCGTCCCAACAGGTCCTGGAGTTTACTCTTTAAACCCTGTTCCTTTGAAAAGTAGCTGAGACTAGAAGCTGCAGACTTCCTTGTTTTGAAATCTTACTTAAACTGAAAAAATTAGGTGCAACTTTTACACTCTGCAACAAAAATTCTCCTTACCTTGAAGTAGCTCTCCTGTCATTAGATATTTCCTAAATCTATATTTTATTTTTAATCATGACTGTGAGGTATCATGTTCAGGCACAATTAATATAACAAGCAATTTAAATGAATATTGTTTTGGAGCTTATTGTTGGCTGCATGTGTGCTTGTTATGTATTCTAACATCTGTATGTCTCTTATATATGTCTATATATGCACATGTGAATGGATAAATTCTATTATTATTAGTGACGCCTGATTATTCCTTCCCCTCCTCTAATCCCTTCACCAAGCTCCCAGCTGATGTTTCTGTCTGCAGTGTCACATGTTGCCAGACAAACATGGCCAAACTGTGAGTGTTGACACTCGGCGGACGCACAGTGACCCGGGGAGCGGGACACTTTTTGCAGCGTGCGGGCTATAAAGAGAGGGAGTGGCGCACTGGAGAACACTGAAGAGAGAAACTCCACACGCAGACAGAAGCACGGCAGCGCCCGGGATAACGTGATTAGCGCTCTATTAGGTCCGCTATTGAGCACAACTAGATGCAGTGCAGAGATCATTGTGCGCAGAGAGAGACAGAGGAAACGCTTCATCCGACACATGGATCTCCTTTGCCGGCCATTGATCTGTCTAAAGAAGTTACCCGCTGACAGTTTTTTAATGCCCGTGCGTCTCTGGCACTGGAGAGGTCGTGTCACTGCTCGTACCTCAGGTAAGATTATTCTCTCTTTATGTGGCTTTTTTTCCTTCATGTTTTTCCAGCTCTAAATGCTCACTTATTATCTGAGGTGTTTATATTAGTAATATTCTAAAAGACATAAAATGCCATTAATATCATTAAAGGGTCTGATTGTTCCTCTTGTTGCCATATTTTCAGATGAACTGACAGCCTTATAAATAACAAGGGCTTATCCTCGAGGAGGCAGGGCACGATGAAAGAGAAAAATCCAGGAAAGCCTCAGAGGAGTGATTCAGTTCCTTTCTCAGCCCTGCGATGAGCTTCTAGCCCCGTCTCTCCTGGTGGATGGTACTTGTTAACCTCAGGTAAACTCACATAGGAAGTGGGCCAATCTGCTCCAATGGAGTTTGACAACGACACCAACCAGACTCTTCTAAAAGTGGCTCCGTACAGCCTGCAGATCTCCCTGCCTCTCACGGTGCTGGTGGGGATCATGATCCTGCTGACAGTGTTTGGTAACGTGCTGGTGGTCATTGCTGTGTTTACAAGCCGGGCCCTGCGTGCTCCACAGAACTTATTCTTGGTGTCTCTGGCATCGGCGGACATTTTGGTGGCTACCCTCGTGATGCCTTTCTCCTTGGCCAATGAGCTCATGGGATACTGGTACTTTGGTGAGGTGTGGTGTGAGATATATCTTGCACTTGATGTGCTTTTCTGTACTGCCTCCATCGCCCACCTCTGTGCTATCAGCTTGGACCGCTACTGGTCCATCACGCAGGCCATCGAGTACAACCTGAAGAGGACGCCGCGCCGCATCAAGTGCATCATTGTCATTGTGTGGGTCATTGCAGCGGTTATCTCCTTCCCCCCTCTAATCAGCATGGAGAAGGAAAACAGCAAGGAGAACCCTGTGTGTGAGATTAATAATGACAAGTGGTATGTCATCTCCTCCTGCATCGGCTCCTTCTTCCTCCCCTGCATCATCATGGTGCTGGTCTATGTGCGGATCTACCAGATCGCCAAAAAGAGGACGAGGGCGCCACCGGGAGACCGGAAGAGGAAGGATCTGCCAAAGACGGCCACCATCCATGCCGCCAACCAGAAGGAGAATGGCGTTGGTGACGCTGAGGACCACGGCCTCTGCCACGAGAAGCTGAATGGCGAACGGGACATCGAGCTGAAGGAGGGAGTAGGAGGAGGAGGGAGAGGGGCCGATGAGGAGAAAGGTGATGTCAACGGGGTGGACATCGAGGAGTCGTCCTCCTCCGACCACAAAATGAACAATCCGTGCTCGATCAAAAAGAAATCGACCAAGGGGAGAACCAAACTGAGTCAAATCAAGCCGGGGGACGGTGAGGTCCACAAGCGGGTGCCCAGCACTAAGTGCAGCCGCTGGAAGGGCCGACAGAACCGGGAGAAACGTTTCACCTTCGTCCTGGCTGTGGTCATTGGAGTTTTTGTCATCTGCTGGTTTCCCTTTTTCTTTACATACATGCTGATGACATTGTGTCAGTCCTGTCCTGTGCCTGACACCCTGTTCAAGTTCTTCTTCTGGTTTGGTTATTGCAACAGTGCACTGAACCCCATCATTTACACCATCTTTAACAATGACTTTAGGAGGTCTTTCAAAAAGATACTGTGCAGGAGGGACACTAGAAGATACGTATGATGGACTCCATCTTTATGTACATACTTTTTTTTTTACTATGTTGTACATAAACTGTAAAACACACTGACCATTGTGCATGGATCCACCAGTTTGTGAATGCTGTAGGTGTAACTGCTTGTAAAGGCTTTCCCAGGGCGAGCTTTACGTGCAGCATTTTCTTTTCAAAACCTCCACCACCCACAGCTTCAACACTGAGATGACACACACAGAGAGAGGTTTAAAGTGTAGAACACAACATGCGAACATGTTTTCATTTTAACTGCTATTTTTATTTTTATAAAAGAAGAAAACACAGTGAATTCCATGATATGTATTGTATTTTACGACAGTATGTTGTACAAAATGACCCCGTCTGTATATTTGTCTCTATTTTCGTTGTTATGGATACATTATTGTGCCATTTTGTATGATATGATATGATGATGATGTTGGTTAGGACGGTGATGGTGGTGTTGACAACATGTCGGGAAAATCCAGACTCTTTAAAGAATAAATAAAGCCCATTTCCTGAAATGGTTTCGAGGATCCATATAAAAACAGACTGGTGACGTCTGCTCATTATGTATGTTACACTGTGCTGGCACACACATATTCACACATTTGTATGCACACACACACTAGAAGCTAGGAAAATGGGGGAACGACAGAAATGCAGCAGCAACTACACAAACAAAAAAAGTCTGTATTTGCTCTCAGAACATGATCAGATGTTTAGGGAGGGTTCCTAAATAGAAAATTTGCTTTACCTGCCACCCACATGAAGGTGTAAACAGTGGGGCCGCATGTGCAGTGAATTGAGACTCCAGCAGAGAAGTGCAAATTCACTGGTCTGCTGAATTTGACCTTTTCAAGAGATTAACAAGGAGCTTAGATCTTAATGAGCCTGAACAGAACATGTGCAAATGTTCTTTTAGTCCTTGGATTTATCGTGTTTGTGATAAGATGGGGCTCTTTAGTCTGAGATGTCAAATCTCCAAAATTAAATTACATTTTTATTCTTTTTATTCTTCTTCTGAGTGTGTGTTTGCTTAGAATTCAGATTATGAATCAAGTTTGCATGATGAATACAGTTGCAGCAGGAGGCACGGGAAGCGGCAAAGTAACGGTTCATTTGCCGTTTTGTGTTACCACCATATGCGTCATTAAGTAAAGACATGGAGCCTGTCAAACCAGAACCTGATTGACTGGTCTCTCTCTCTCTCTCTGACTGTCTCTCTCTCTCTGACTGTCTCTCTCTCAGTTTTTTTTCTATCAAGTCTAGAAGAATAACACAAAAGAGTGACTATCATGTGTGCACTGAATAAAGAGAATGTAGCTTTCCTCAGCGGACTGAGAGTAAGTAAATTGATTCTTTTGACAGTCAGGAGAGCAGCTGAATGGCAAAATCCACGGAAAGCTAAATGGTTCTTCAGGGAGTTTTTCTGACAGTAGATCCAGCACCTCATCCGGCAGAATCTGATGCATGCTCACAGTCATCTGGCTGAGTGTTTCTCTGCCTGTTTACAAAATGTTCAAGTGTGGAGCGTCTGTGAGAAAGACTGAGCGTATCTGTGTGAGGATGTGCATGTGTGTAAACGGGGTGAGCTCCCACTGGACAGACAAGTTTGCAGTCATGCTGATACTCCACATTCAATTTGAATTAGACATGTGGGCCCCATAAGCTGCCTTTCCATCAAAAGCTCCAGTGTCTCTAATTTTCCAAGAACTAATGTCCAGGAACTTTCCCTGTGGTAAAAGTTCCTGCAGCACATTGTGATTTTTTGCATTTCCACAGTTGTATCAAAAGCATGTTGGTGTTTTAAAAAAAAAAAAAGCTTTGCATGTCAGAATGCTGTGGATTCCACAGAACCTAATTTAGATCCTGGTTCCTCGGGTGAAAACCATAGATTGTATGTAAAAGAAGGTGTGAAAAGTGAAGCCAGTGTGGAATAGCCTGCATTCTTTCTAACAGCCAGCAGGGGGCAACTCCTCTGGGTACAAAAGGCAATTTGATCGTATAGATATTTGGCAGAAAATGATCCTACTTCTCACTTGATTTGTTACCTCAGTAAACATTTTCCTGATGAGTTCCTGGTCTCAATTGCTAGTTTCAAGTCCCTTTAAATACAGCATGTTAGTTCAGTTTGTAAATTCTGATCCCATGTAGAGAAAATAGATGATAAAGCAAAAGTGTATTTTAGGGTGTATCCATTTTGTAGTTCATCATGATCTGGCTGCACTTCATTGTGCCATAGGGGTAATAAAGAGCTATTATTGTCGATGTAGCTTTGGTGTTCCCTCAAAATATTGACGAGTGGACTTGTTTTGGTGAAAAATCTGCAAGCGGGTAGATGAGAAACTGTAATTAAAATGAATAATTCACCAAAAAAAAAAACAGAAAAAAACCCCAAAACAACTAGCATTGCTGTCTTACTACACAATCCAAATCCCTGTGCAAAACCTAAATTTTCATTGTGGTAGGTTGCTACCTCAGAGGTTGTTGTTGTTTCCAGTAGTGAAGGGGAAAACGGTAACCTGCAGACAGAGGAACAGAAAGACAAAGAGTGATCAATGGCAGAATTATACCCGCCGTCAACATCTGGTGAGTCAGACTACCTTGTGATTGACAGGTTGTTACTGCATCATCTGTAACACTGTGAACACTGCATCATGTATCTCTAGGGTCTTGGTCAGTTTAATTTTTAATAGAAACAATGATACATTCTTCCTCTTACAAATGCAGCCTAAACCGTCCATTGTGATATGACCAGTAGCTTTATGGTGGCTAATTTTAGTTAATTCTAGCAAACTTTGAAAAAACGTCTACGTGTAACATTACTGAGTCACTTCACGCAAAGAACACAAAGAGCAACTAGGAACTTAAACTGACAGTAACTGATAGTTTGAGAGGAATCTCTAATTGCACTGACAACAGTTGCTTATTTACACATCCAGCAGTTACAGAGCAACATCATTATTCACAGTGAGTTGTGCTTCTTCAGTCTTGCTCTGTTTTTGGTCTCTACCTACTCCTGTGGGTATTATCTCAATTAGTGTATGTCTGCTGTTTGGTGCTGAGCATTTTTTTTGCATTTGGTACACGTGGTTATTTCAATTATAGCTCCTTTAAATTACATGTGGGCAGTGAGAATTCTCTGTTACTGAGACAGATGTGAAACACTGTAATGCAGCACAGGGGTTTTGTCAGTGGACATTCACTGATACATTAAAGTAGCATGAACTTATAAATTTAAATCTATTGTCCTATTGTACAGTTATAAATTTAAGGATAAGTACACATTTTTCAAGTATGCCATCATACAATAATCACATGCAATCCACTAAGTGTATTCAGTCCTCCTCTCCACATTTGTTATTCTGCAAATGTCTCCTATGCTTAACTCCATTGTACGAGGTTGTAAACAAATCCCACAGGTCTCATTCAGTGGAGAAACACATTTTAAAAGAACAACCGAACCCATTGTGATATGACTAATAGCTTATGGTGGCAAATTTTAGTTAATTCTAGCAAACTTTTGATGAACATCAACGTGTAACTTGTATTGGAGTCACTTCGCTCAACACAAAGAGCAACTAGGAACTTCCACTGAGAGTAACTTATGTTTTGGGGAGAATACTTACCATAGTTTCTTAGTTTACTCGTCCAGCAGCTGCACAACAACATCATTATTCACAGTGAGTTGTGTTTCTTCAGTCTTGCTCTGTTTTTGGTCTCTACCAACTCCTGAGGGTATCATCTCAATTAGTGCGTGTCTGCTGTTTGGTGCTGAGCAGGTTGCATTGTTTTTGCATTTGCTACGGATGGTTATGTATGATTTACAGCTCCTTTAAATACACATATGTATTCATGAAATGCTGCAAAGGAGCACAGTGGTTTTCTGAGCGGACACTCACTGATATATATGTGTATGTTCGTCTCGTCTTGTCATCCTATTCCTCTCTGTCTGCCTCTCTGTACCTTTCACATCAACAAGCAGCAGTGATATCATTAGGCGGACGTGCTTGCTGACAGCCTATTGGAAGAAGCCAGCTGTTGAAGTCAGCAGACCCCTCTCCATACACACACACACACACACACACACACACACACACACACACACACACACACACACACACACACACACACACACACACACACACACGCACACGCATGCACACACTTTAGCCTCTGGGAATCGGGGCATGGATCATCAGGTTAGAGTGCACATCCGTCTCCAAAAGGCTAAGCATGGCGGCTAAGAGCAGCTACCACTCAAAGAGACGGGACAAAATGTCAGCGGCCTCAAAAAAATCATGCAGGACAAACAATCATTTCAATCAGCTGGAGGATGCATGCGCGGGGATGAAGTTGCATTTGACTTGGCTGCCTCTTACCGAGATGAGTGTTTACAAGTGTCTGTGGGAGGATGGGAGTGTCTGCGTTGTGCACATGTGCTGTAGGTGGCCAGGGTGAAAAGGTCGTGATGACAGTGAATGTTGGCTGGTGTGCCCACATACTACAACCTGTGCGTCTTTCTCTTTTTTTTCCAGGGTGACAAGGTGACGCCTATTCGAGGCAGCTGCATTATATGTGATTATTCATAGTGTTACCGATGACTCACCGCTGTTTGCTCCTACTTTTACTCGCCTGCAGTTTCACAGGCGGTCTGTGGTCTGTCATCTAAATGATACTTTACACCCTCCAAAAACATATTACTTAAGTAGGATCATATTCTCGCCCCTATTTGGGTGTCATCTCTTTAAGGGAAGAGAGTGTTTCAGAGGTGTCATTTAAAATGGAGTCTCATTAACAGCGGGCTGATTAGCTGTCAGGCCTCGGGGTCTGACTGAGGACACAAAAACAATGCTGGCCAGTGAATATTTCCCTGGAAAATAAATTGTCTGGACAAATTTATTTCCCAGGAGCTCATTATGACCGAGAGCAATCAGGTCCCATTGTCCCAGGGCGCACCCGGCATTATGAGACGTGATTATTAGACCTATAAGTTAATTTCCTCTGGCCGAAGAAAGGAGGTGCGGCGTTTAATGCTCCATTGACCTGCATAAAAACATTTGTGAGTGAAGGCAAGAAAATCAAGAAATAGCTCTTAACTGAAGGAACAACGTCCGGAGCTTGTGAGTCATACTGACGCACATGGCAAAAGTATAAACAAGAGAAAATCTTATTAGAATGTAGAATGTATACACATACATATGAGTTAACAGCAGTTTACATTTGAAAATTCTTTAATACAACTGAATCAAAGTATGTCTCTATTTTTATGCCAATCAAGCTCAGTTTTATTGACACTTATGAGCACCACTTAAGCAAATGTATGATTGCAATCCATGACTCTTGAATAATTAATGTGGCCTGAAGAATGTATTTTACTAGTGAAAATGTGTTTAACAACCACCCCAAACATGAAGACTTTCAAATTACAGTAATGCTAATATGAGACAAGGTTGTAAATAATATTAATCTTGCATACAACTTAAGGAAATATGTAACTAATGTTGTCAGATAGCGACTGTATGCTCACTAACATTTAAATGAAGAATCTAAAGTCGAAGCAGAGATGGATATGTTGTTCTTTGATGCTGTCTCACACACTTCAAAAGCTTGATTGCTGTGAATCGGGTTATGTGCTTTACTTTAGTCCTTGAATTATTTAATTGCAATTTTAAAAAGGTGCATATCATACAACATCATTTAAAAGTGTAAACAGCAATTCAGCTGAGTATTAGAACTGCTTAAAAAACATGAATTAATGCAAAAAAGCAAGCATCACAGCAACAACTGAAAAGGTACAGGATGAAGCCAGTTTTGAAAATAGTTTACTATATACATACAGTACATCTACATATACACCTATTCATGTGAAGTGAATATACTACACCTGTGTGGATGCTTCCATATGCACATGTGTACATTTGTGTGCTAATACACACATGATTCCTGTCCTGTTGAAATTATATATCACCAAAATGTCATATTTTCATAAGCAAAGAAAAGCATCTTTGTGTTCAGGTTTATAACAATGCATTTGAGACATTCCATCCCAAATCATCATTGTCCTTCTGCTTGCGAATCTCTGATTTACTTGAATTATGGATATTTAAAATAGTATCTTAAATTTAGATTGATATGCCAAGTACATCTTGAGACTTTAAAAAAATACATTGCCCATTAACCTTCTTTTAGCATATTTTTTCACACATTGAAATTTGAGGACATGTTTGAATGACAGTATCTCAGGAACTATTAGACAGTCCCATCTTTGAGCAGACATTAACAAAAAACCTGATGATGCAGAAGTCAGCTAATGATATTTTCTGAACTATATGTAGTTGCATGTCACAATAACACAAAACAAAATATATAGAATTTCTTTTTTAAATATAAAAATTTTTGATCACAAAGATGAAAGAAAAGTTTTTTTCTGATTGAGCAGGTATGACAAGTTGTACCACAAAAACAAAAATATTGCTAGAGAGCTCAATCCAAGTGGAACAGCATTCTGAAATTTCAATATGACAGAAAATATATGAAAGTTTTTTTTTTGTTTTTTTTTTAATATAGGCCTTTAAAAAAAAAATTCAGACCCCACTTTATAGGCTGCAGAGTGAATTGTTACCTTACCTATTATACGTATGTTGAATTTGTGTATTTCCCAGTAGACATGCAAGAAGTTAAACTCTTAAGCAGTTTCTATAAATATACATGTACTCACACTTGAACTTTCTGCACTTAGTACAGCTTGTGACATTGGTCTTGAAGGCCAAGTTTATTCCCAGTGGAAAACAGAACAAGAGTGTCCAATAACCTATTTTTATCTCAGAAAGTATCAAGCTAAAATGTCACAAATATCTATAAATATATCTATTTTATGCAATAAAAAATTCAGGCAAAGCAGAGATGGACAAGCAGAAAAAGTTCTAAAAAAATGTATGATTTCAATTGGAGTGAACCTTTTTGACCTTTTTTTCTTAACCCATAAAGGAAAACTTTAGTTGCTTATTTGGAAAAATTCAAAATCAGCACATGTGAAGATGCACTGTTTTTGTTGGACATGTGATATGTACACTAGTACATTATATTAAAAATAATATCAACAGAATAAACAGCAAAATCATTAAATAGTTGCTGATTACTAATTGGACATTTCTGTTGATTAATTGATTAGCCGAGTAATTAATTCAGCCACAACATTAAAACCAACTGTCTAATATTGTGTAGGTCTCATTCGTGCTGCCAAAGCAGCTCTGACCCCTCTAAAGGTGTCCTGTGGTATAGGGTACAAAGATGTTAGCAGCAGATCCTTTAAGTCCTGGAAGTTACAAGGTGGGGCTTCTGTGGATTTGGCTTGTTTTTCCAAAGCATCCCACAGTTAGTCAGTCGGATTGAGCTTTGACAAATTTGGAGGCCAAGTCAACACCTTGAACTCTTTGACATGTTCCTCAAACCATTCCTCAACATTTTTTGCAGTATGATAGAACATATTGTTCTGTTGACAGAGGACACAGCCATCAGGGAATATTGTTGACGTTAATGAGTGTATGCGATCTGCTACAATGTTTAGGTACAGTGTCTTTAAAATTTCATCCTCCTTGGAAGTTTTCCCCTTTAATTGCTTTTCAACATGAAATTATAGTCATGTTGGGCTTTTTGACAATAATTTACCAAAAAGACTCTTTCATGTCAAAGTGAAAACAGATTTCTATAAAATAGAATAAATGACAGTTTGACAGAAAGCATGTGGAAATCAACTAAGAAGAAGGCTGTCTGGTCTGATGAGACCAGAATTGAGCTTGTTGGACACCAAACACTGCGCATCATCGCAAATACACCATTCCCACCGTGAAGCATGGTGGTGACAGCATTATGATGTGAGGATGCTTCTCAGCAGCAGGCCCTGGAAGGCTTGTAAAGGTAGAGGGTAAAATGAATGCAGCAAAGTATAGGGGAATCCTGGAAGGACAACCTGATGCAGTCTATCAATCAATCAATCAATCAACTTTAATTTGTAAAGCGCTTAATCACATCTACAGACATTTCGAAGCGCTTTCACAAGAAAAGATAGAACCCAACAGAACCCTTCCCAGAGCAAGCAGAAGCAACAGTGGCGGGGAAAAACTCCCTCTTGGGAAGAAACTCCGAGCGGACCCAAGACTCTGAGAAAAGCAGCCGTCCGCCGTGACCGGTTGGGGAGAGAGAGAGAGAGAGAGAGAGAGAGAGAGAGAGAGAGAGAGAGCAAGAAAGAGCGAGAGAGAGAGAGAGAGGGCGAGAGAGAGAGAGAGAGAGAGAGAGAGAGTGGCAGACAGGCCAGATAAAGTCGGCATGAGGCAGTTACA
>OMNN01096970.1:3819-20743 GCA_900302755.1 Chromis chromis
AACTTAGTCGTGGAACTCATTATGATCTTGTCCTAGAATGAAGATACTTGATAGGGTTGCTAGTTTGACCTGTAGTCCAGAGATGCGGGTCAGATATAGCAGACTTTCTGGAAATATGGGTCCTGGAACCTCATAAGAGTTGAGGACAAAAGAGAGGCAAACTTAAACCTGGAGGACATAGTGAACGAAGATCTTCAGTCAGACCTATTACACCTTTGTCCCCTTATAGAGCGCCATGCTTTATATGTACTTTTACATGTAGATCACCCTTCTGTACTTATGGAGGCCCTTGTACACACTTTCAGCTACTCTGCCATCAGCTGCAAAATGTAGTGTGCAACTAATTTATTTGTCTACTCTTTGAAGTGTACTGAAGGACTTTTGATGGACACTTGAGCAAATAAGAATGTTGTGGAGTGTCTTGGTAGCTGAAAGGTTGCAGCATATGCCACCATCCAGACCCTCGTTGCATGTCCCACCCCTCTCTTGGGACTTGCAAGTTGCTTGTATATACTATGTAGAATGTGTATTATATGTCATGCCTGCTGCTTACCTTGCGGCATGAGATTATCAGCTATTTTCCTCTATTGTCATGATGCCAAGGTAGGAGGAGACATAGTAAAATTAGTGGGCAGTGCTTTGAATGCACGGTTCTCATAAGCCAACCCTCTGATGTTTCTTTTTTCTCGCCTGATGGTAAATGCTGGTAGCACAAGAACAGAACCTTCTGAGAACCACCGTTGTAGAGACATCCTGCTGGAAACCACAGACTGTCTTTACTGCAGTTAGTCTGGTTTGTGGTTGCATGTAGAATAAACACCTACAAAGAATCGTTTGTGGATGATTTGGGCTTTATGTATGTTCACATTGCGCATACAGTGTCAGTGCTGCAGGTTTGGTTAGCTAACCTCAGTTGTAAGTGCAGCCTTTTTGACAGAGAGGGAATGAGTTATTGGTTAGGATCTAGACAGGATGCATCAGTATGTGTTGAGGCACAGTAGTCTGTAAGTCACCTGCATTTTGGAAGCCCTTAGAGCCCAATACACAATCACTGTAGTTAGGCATGTAAATATTTGCAGCAGTTGTAGAAAGCTAGTTTTTTTTTTTGTTAAAGCAGGAGAGTAACTGTGTGAGACAGACGAATGAAACACTTTTTGTGCAGAAACGGCATTGGTCACTTTAAAGAAAACAGGAATTTTCTCAGTGTAAGAGCTTTATTGCAAAATAAGTTTTAATAAAAAGTCTTAATAAATGTACATGTTTCAGGATACCTAAAATGTAAAGAGGTCTTGGTGTGCTCTACTGCCTCACACTGGAGTACACACATTCACTGTCTGTATTTTCCCTTGATCTGCTGGTCTTGTGGGCTACAACAGCATAGTGAAGGTTCTCTCCCTCTTGATGGTGGGACTGGTGGCGAAAGATACAATATTAGTACAGGTGAAAAAAACTAACTTTAAGAAGACATTCTTGTCAACAGAAAGTGATGCTCACCACTGGATTTGGAGTTGACGTTGCTGAAGATGTTACATTTGAATCTGTTTTTTTAGACAAAGAAAGAAAGTGATTTTTGTTCATATGCAATAGGCGCTCAGTACTTGATGTTAGCTTTAAAGACTTACCTGTGCACAGGCAGGGTCTTTTGCTCATTCTGTAGATCGAGAAAGCCAGTAAAACGATCAGTATAGTGGTGAATGCCAAAGCTCCACCCAGCAAATACACATAGACAAAAGCGTCCGCTTCATCTGCTGAGAGAAGACATAACAAGAAATTTAGTTTCTTTTCCCTGCATTGATTTTATTATTCATTAATATTAATTAACGGACAGATTTGTATCTTTTCCAGTCCATCTTAAAAGCACAAGGACATTGGTTGTCGTAATAGTTGCCACAAAGAGATCCCTTTCCGAAAGCGATTTCAAAGGTGGACAATCTATAGCACTTATTCTGCATAATTATGTATTTTAGCATGATCGGAAGCTAATCTGGAGCTTTAACAGTCACTTTTAGACACATGCATCAGTTTAAAACCAACAGTTTAATGCACAACAGTTCACAACCAGTGAATCAATCTTTCTGACAATGGCTTGGCTGTAAAAAGAGATAAATCTCTTGTTTGCATTCAATCATTGCAGTTATTCTGAATGCAGTTGTGTCATAATGTAATGGAAAGGTATACGTCTTGGTTGTGGAAAGCAGTTTTGTTGCCACGACAAAAAAAGACCACCTCAGACCCTCTTAGCATTAGGAAGTAATTGCCTCATGGAAAATATGGTTACAAACAATGATGACCCTTGATCAGATGTAAGTATTAGATTGAGATAAAAAAAAAATAAAAAATCTTCGACAAAGCTACTCACACTCAGTGTCCAGCTTGGTCCCACCTCCAAACAGAAGGTGTCCACATGAGGCAACAGCGCAGTAGTAGATCCCGTTAGAAAGATTCAGGCTATTTATTGGCAGGTTGTAGTCACAGGTTTGTGTTTGTGTGTTGTCTTTCTTCTTACACTGATCACTCCTGCCTCCTTGGCTGTAAATGAGTCCTGGATGAGAATCTGCAGAGTTCTTGAACCAGTAAACACTGTGTCCTCCATCACAGGTTCCAGCGTGTACTGTACAGTTCACAGAGCGTCCTGGTTGGATGGTCTTAGACTGATGGACCAAAGCTTTGATATTCAAACCTGAACCCTTCACACTAATAAAAGTGCCTTCATAAAATGTAAAGGTATATAAATCGCTGATTACACAGTAGTAAGTACCTGAGTCTGAAATTCTCAAATCTGATATCCTCAAGTGATTTTTATCATTTCTAGCCTCCAGAGAGAAACGTAGAGGGTTATTAAACTCATCTTGAAAGGTAGCTTTAGCATTATGCTTGTAGAATGTAGACACCAGCTTTGGGTTCATTCCCAGAGTTTGCTTGTACCAGTAAAACATCACTGATGTCGTGTCTTGGCAGAAGCATTCCAAAGTCACATTTTCCCCGACATCAACGGATTTTAAATGGATTGGTGATTGTTTCAAAGTTGTCTCGTGAGCTGAGGAGAAAATAAAGAGCCAAAGCAAATGCAAACATAATTTAATACATGTTGCAAGGATCTATGTTGCACTATAAGCATATTACAGGTAAACATTATGGCTGTAGGTAAAATTAAAAAGTAAGGAGGAATCAACTTACCCATATTGGCCACAAACAGGCATGTGAAATACAAAGCAAAGGCTGGAGGCGTCATCGTGCTTCGAATGCTGTGAGAATGAATGGAATCTCTACATGTTCTTCACTCTTCACAGAGGACCCTGTGTTTGATTGGCCAATCAGATTGAATGTCTTTATTTGGAACCAGTGAACATACAGTATGTTCAGTGGCACGCTTCTTGGCAAGTTTGGTTCCTTGAGAAGAAGTTCAACAAGAAAGAGTCTTTAGACTGGTATTAGCTTTAGAGGAATCACTAAAAGGGAAATTATTTGCACTGTATGGGCAAACCATCCCAAGGTGAACAGTAGTGGTTGTGGGTTTTTATTTGATAAATACCTGCAGCAAAGCCATACACCACATTTTTCAGTTAAAGAATTTTAGCAGTTTGTTGGTACTTGGTGACACAAATGGCACTTTTCGAAAGATAGGAGTCTAAAGTGGTGTGCAGGCATAGCTTTGCAGGAAATGTTATTAGTGACTGACTGAGTGTCCTTCTGGCCAATCAGCGAATCTGATATTTAGCATTTTTCCAACTATCACTATTGTTTTAATCGATTCCTTTAATGGATGTGCAACTTTGGCTCGGATGCAGCCACCTCTCTCTATGTGCCACCAGTCTGTGGTCTCGACCAACATAGTCACGCGTCACCAGTAAAATATGTCTATTGGTCCCAAATATTGGTTATTTGTCTCCTTGATTACAAAAAAATTGGTATCGGCGCCAAAAAAGTACAGTCAGAAAATCAGTCGATCCCTTGTGTTATGGTTACATGCAACTGCAAACGGGCAACTAAATAGTGATTATTATAGGATATGGCAACAAATTGAACTTGCAAAAACAACAACAGTAAAAATTAATCCATGAAAAGTTGCGCTTATATATAAAATAATGTTACTTTAACCCCTTCCTCCTCTCAATGTTTGCTTTATTTATTGGAAACTTCACAAAAAGACCATTGATTCGTTGACAGATAACAGTCAATGACCTTTTTTGTGGGTGTTTTCCAAATATGGAATCCATATAACTGTGCCGTCCTGCATATTACTGTCCACACTAGGCAACTAAAACAGTACAAGTTGTTGTTGGTCATAGTGAAACAAGGAAAGCTTCAACATAAGGAAAGTTACGAGTTAACAAAAGGCGATATTCCACTCTCTTGCTGCTTCTTTCAGACATTTCCCAGTGGGGGCTTGTTCACAGTGTTTAAGATATGAAGCTCATCTCACACAGCTGCATTCGTAAAATGGCCGAGTTGCCGTACGGAAACCACAGGCCAGTGTTCCTGTTTTCAAGCAAGTACTTAAGTTTCCACTGGCGGAAACCTGCTCACAGTAGTTCTCACCTTTTCACCGCAGGACTCAAAACAAAAGTCAGATGCTGAGGGCTGGCTGCTTTAAAGGCTATACACTCCGCTTATGTTTCTAGATGCAAGAGGGTATTAATAGATCAGAGGGTTTTTTTTCAGCAGGGTCTCTGTGTATGGCTGCATACAGTGCTGTAGCTTTTTGCATGGTGTTTTTTTTTTGCAACGTAGTTTGCTGTTGATTACTTTGTGATGTTAGTTTCATGTCTTTCTAGTGGAACTAGAATAAATAGTCCACGAAACATCTCACAGTAAGGTCAGTGAATTATCAAGGACTTTTTTCTTATTTCTTTTGTTGACTTCAACTTTGTAAGACTACAAATTACACACAGTTGCATTTCCTGAAATGACCCCACAGCAGCCTTAATGCAGTAGTCATGTGACTCATGATGAGCCAGAATTGGCCCAAGTACTGCAAGTTCAGGAGTCAGCGTTGGTCCAAATGTAGCCCAGTTGATGATTACTAGTGCTGCTTCTCAGATCAAATAAACTTATTCCCACTTACTACATCTTGCAACCACAAAAGTGCCATGTTTCATCTTTGGCCCGTTGCCACCAACACTCAGAACAGTTGAGATGACTGAGGCAACCTGTGATAGCTTGTATGGTGATATACAGTAATAATCCGCTCACTGAAAAAGTACATGGATGTGAGTTAAAAAGAAAGGCCAAAAAGGTCATATCACAGTCTTCTGGGGTAGAATCATGAATCACAATTCTCTCCACAAATTCATTTGAACTAATGTGGTCAGATGATTAGTTTTGCAATTGGCTGCCAGGATACAAATCTTGTCACTTCAACGCATGACTAAATCTCAACTCACAAATCTTGGAATTCTATTTTTGCACCAATTTTATTCCGAAATCTATAACTGGAAGAGAGGTTTCTTATCTTTGCTGCTTGACACTTCTTTCTTTTACTGTCTTCTGTTGGCAAAATAAGCAGCTAAGTTGCTGTTGTGGTGTTCCTCGATGCCAGTGAGCTGGCACACCAATCAGTTTCCCAACTCCAACGTCTTTCTGGTAACAGTAGTTGGCTACGTCATCACAGGTCGACTTAATGGCATCCTTGTTCTGCTCTGAAGCCTCTGTGAGCTTGGTGTAGCATCACATTAACAAGTTCTTCATCTGCTACAGGTTCTAGTTTGCGTGGCCGTCCAGCTTTCGGGCAGATCTCCTTAAGAGCAGAACAACAGCTACCATTGCAAGCTGCAATCCAAGACAATGGAGTTGGAGTTCATCACCGGAGATTCAACTCGGTGACACCGAGGTCCACCACAACAGTAAACTATCCAGCATGCAGGTGAGAAACACGACACAGACCATCCTGGGGCTCGCTGGTTAGCAGCGACTGAGCTTTAAAAGTAAAATACTTGCATTTAGCAGCTTGAATGACGAGTAGATCCTATGCCACATTAAGATCGTCCACGATGTAGGATTGTCACATTGCCCGCCCCTTAAGATGAACAATTTTAGCATCTTCAGCACACCAGACTCATTAATGAATACCATTATTGGTGATACAGGACACATAGACCCAACAATATATTTTGCTTCATCAAATTCATTCAACTTCATTTTTTCACATTACAATAGTATGTGTAATAGTCCAGTGATTGTCATTTTTCCAAGTATAACCACACAGCAAAATGTACAGTAACACAATAGAGAGGGCAATAGAGAACAGAAGAGGATATAACATTTTGAATCAGGAAGTTCAGAAACCTCAGCTTTGGTTTGTACAGCGTGTCAGTCCAAATTCTTTTGTCCACATTCTCAAGACGAAACTTCCCTGCTGCGTTCACTGAATCTGATGTTGGAATAAACGACAGAGTCTCTTGTGTGTTTCACTGTTGCGTATCCTGGGACAAGGTTTCTGTGAGCCGAAGACACAGATGCATAGATAATGGCATCGCTTGTCTGTGAGAGATGGAAATTGAAATAAAACTTTAGAGTTGTTCTGACAAATCAAACAGAAACATTATATAATGAGAGAAACTCTGACCTGGTCGCCTCCAGAAGATCCAATGTCTGTAGAAACAGTAAGCCATAACAACAGTCAATTCTAGTAGCTGCAGAATGTAACAGAATGTGGATCAGATTTTGCACATAGCTTAACATACCTGCAGAGTTTTTCCTCCAGATCTTACAGAGTGTCCATACAAGAATAAGGACCACAATCCCAAGAATGATGTTTGACAGCATCAGCGCAATAACAGCTGGACTCAGTTCAAGTGGTTTGCTTGTAGTGTCAGCTGTGAAGAGAATAGACAGGCAGTACTTCCATTAGTTTTTTATGTATGCTTTAAATTATATACATTATATATTAAGATCTAGTAGTGCAATGTCCACCTTTTGATAAACACACATTGTCTGATTTGAACAGCAGAACTGACTTGACCACATTCAACAGAGTACATTTAAGTCTTGGCTAGTTACTAACATAAGACCTTTTCCACTTGAAGAAGTTGGAAACACAAAATGCTTTGGATTTTTTCTTAAAAGTTTTTTACAATCATTTGTCAAAATAGTTGCTAGTTATTTTATTGTTGATTGACCAAAATATTAACTAATTACTGTGTCAGCTCTAGGTGGCTAGATGCCAATGTTCAAACAATTCTAATGGAAATTGTCAGCTGTCTGAGTGTGTTACTGGAAATTATCATTTGAGCATGAAAACTTGGGCTGTATAGAGTGTATCAGTTGTGGAAATTGCTATTTCAGAGACCACTGAGATTTAAACTAAAAGCATTTTGGACTAAAACTTTACAGTACTGTCTTACGGTTAGTAATCGTGGTTCCATTTCCAAACAGTATTTGTCCACACGAAGTCACAACACAGTGGTAGATACCAGCATCATCACGGCTGAGGTTCCTCATGTGGAGGTCGTACACACAGGTAGTTTCTCCAGAGACAGTCTGGCAGCTGTCGTTCTGATTTCCAGATGAGTAAATCATTTCAGGAGCTGAATGATCAGAGTTTTTCAGCCACATGACACTAATGTGTTCTGCAGGACATTGACCAGAGTGAACAGAACAGCTGAGAGTCACAGAGTCACCTGACTGGACTGGATGAGACTCTGGCTGCTGGACGACAGAGTCACTGATCATCTTTGCACCTTGGAAAAGAAACCACATGAGTTAACATCTTGTGTTAATTAGTGCTATGTTCACATTCAACTGAGATGAGATGCAGATGAAATACTTGAATGGTAAATCATGAAATTGGATACCTTTCAGCATCAAAAAGGTTCCTGAACCAAACTGAATATCATTTAAAAGCATTACTCCACAAAAGTATGTCCCAACATCGTCCCATGATGCTGCAGTGATGCTCAGATGACTGTTGACCCCGTCAAAGTCTAATGAATAACGGTGTTTAAATTCATCGGCATACACACTCCGATTATAGCGAATATCAAACGATGCCACAAGCTGTAGTTTCCTCCCTGTAGTCACTTTGTACCAAACTCTCATTGTCATATGACTTTGTATGTAACACTGGATAGTCGCTGAGTCTCCAAGGTTCAGTGTTTGTAAAGAAACAGGCTGAGAGACTTCATTTGACTGTGCCAAACCTGAAATAAACAGACAGAATATAATCAGCTTTCTGTGTGAAGAATCCTATAGAAAGACTCCACAAGTGGATTTTTGTTACTTACACGATGACCCGAGCAGGAAAACATTTGCAAAAAACAAAATCATCTTGTCTGGTTTTCTTATCTTGCTTCTTCCCCACAGCGGTTCTGACCTACTGAAGCAACAACAGACTTGACAGATTCACCAACGCCGACTTGTCCTACATTTTCCACTTTTGTAAGATCTGATTGGCTCATAACCATCATCGTCCTACATAACATGATTTGGTGGTTCGCACTGGCAAAAAAAACCTTTATCATGGCCTGTTTTAACAACAGTGTCAACAAAACCTTAAAAAAAAAAGAGGATTCTGTACTTTCTTCGCATCTCGAGGCAGCAGTCATTAAATGGCTATATCTAGGTTAACCACAATGAGGTTGGCAGAATGGAAGCTGCCATTTAGTTGCATTTATTACAGAACCACAGAAGACCTAGATTTTCTCAGTTTGTACAAATGTTGAGTCACACGCAACTTTCTCAAAATTCAAGTTTGTCGAAATGATGCTAAGTTTATACAAAATGATGTGATCACATCAGATCACTAACTACAGATTATGATCTGTAGTTAGATTTGAACCATCCTCTTCCGTCAGCTCACATTGTTCTCATTGCAGATGCAGATAGCCTTTGTGGTTAGTGGGTTGCACCTACACATAATGAGACCCTGCAGTTGATGTAACAGCTGCCATTGCTGAAATACACTGCTGTTGTCCATGCAAGTATGTAGATACATTGGTGCTGACTGCAGAGGTAGCTAGCTGTGCATGGGGTGATTTTATTGAAGAACATTTCCACAATATCCTGCACACAGCTTCTTTGAATTTGAGCTCTCTGTATTACTTTAATCTTAAAGAGTTCACAAAAAAAATTTCCATCACCTATAAAATCAGTTGCCTGAAACCACACATGCACTCAATGACAAAGTTTGCATGTGGTCCTCAATATACTCTGACTTAAACCTGTTTGTTTTACTGCCAACCACCTGAATAAGATACTGAAGTGTGGCACCCATTGAGTATACGTACTTCGCAGATTTGTCTTTGTAAAAAAAAATAGGCCCCTTCACTGATTTGACATTCTGCAGTTTTATCTATTTGGATGGTGCCTCTTTTAATTTTCATGCTAATTTTTACAGTCAGGAAATCAGTTCAGTGGCCAACAGCACTATTGAGGTAAATATATCGCAACATCTTGGCACAGAGATGATGTAAATCATTGCACTTCATGTTCTTGGAATAGCTCGTTTATTGAGTTTATTGCAGGGTAAGACTGTACATTGATCACAATTAGATGAAGTAATGTTTTAAAAAAGTAGTTAAAGAAAAGCGGCAGCATACTTGGAAAGCTACAATAATAAGACGATTTCTTGTGATGCAAAAACAAAGTTGAAACAAGTTCAGTTGTACTTCTTTACACTCAAGTACATGCATTCACTCCAGGTGTCGTCTCTCTGGCTTTTTGATTCCTCAGTCCTGAGACGTTCCTCATCTTGGATCTGACAAACAATACGTCACAATTATTATAATGTTAATGACAGAAAGGAAACAAATATCCATAGATTAGGATGTAATTGTGATACAAATGTTGATCTGAACAGCAGATACCTCTCCACTGGTTGTGGCGGAAGCTGAAAATCCTTCACAAGACTCTGAAGAATAAAGACAAACCTTGTATGTAGTATATGTTGTATGAAGTGAACACACAATATAGATGCCAAAGAGCTAGTTACCTGTACAGTAGCAGCAGTTTGTCTTACACATGATCCACACTAAGAAAACCAGACACATATTCAGGAAGATGATGAGCTGCAAACTTGTGTTGACTGGTGTAATGCAATGAAACGTCATGCCATCTGCAAATTCAGACATCAGAAGATATCACATTTCTTTAAGTGGATTACAAAGCAGCTATACCTCAATTAAATCTCAAATCATCTTACCCATGATTAAACTGTTACCACAATTATTTACCAAACAGCAACATCTATTAAAAACTTACAATCAGAGATGAGCTTGGTCCCGTTGCCAAACAGCATTTGTCCACATGAAGTCACAACACAATAGTAAACTCCAGCATCATTATCACTGAGATTCCTAATCAGAAGGTCGTACACACAGGTAGTTTCTCCAGACACAGTCTGGCATGTGTCGTTCTGATTTCCAGATGAGTAAATAATTTCAGGAGCTGAATGATCAGAGTTTTTCAGCCACATGACACTAATGTGTTCTGCAGGGCATTGACCAGAGTGAACAGAACAGCTGAGAGTCACAGAGTCTCCTGACTGGACTGGATGAGACTCTGGCTGCTGGACGACAGAGTCACTGATTATCTTTGCACCTTGGAAAAGAAACCATATGACTTGTGATCATTAGAGTTATGTTCACATTCAACTGAGATTAGATGCAGATGAAATACTTGAATGGTAAGTCATGAATTTGAATACCTTTCAGCATCAAAAATGTTCCTGAACCAAACTGAATATCGTTTAAATGCATTACTCCACAGAAGTATGTCCCAACATCGTCCCATGATGCTGCAGTGATGCACAGATGACTTTTGACCCCGTCAAAGTCTACTGAATAATGGTGTTTGAATTCATCAGAAAGTACACTGCGATGATAGTAAGAATCAAATTTTGCCACAAGCTGTAGTTTCCTCTCGGTAGTCAGTTTGTACCAAACTCTTTTGGTCATATGACTTTGTATGTAACACTGGATAGTCACTGAGTCTCCAAGGTTCAGTGTTTGTAAAGAAACAGGCTGAGAGACTTCATTTGACTGTGCCACACCTGAAATAAACAGAATATAATCAACTTTCTGCGTGAAGAATCTGATAGAAAGTGGATTATTGTTACTTACTCAAAGACTCGAGCAGGAAAATGTTTGCAAAGAACAAAATCATCTTGTCTGCCTCTCTGATCCTGTGTCTCGTCACAGCGGTTCTGACCTACTGAAGCAACAACAGACTCGACAGATTCACCAACACAGACTTGTCCTACATTCCGCCACATCTGTGAGATCTGATTGGTTCATCAGCGTCACTTTGCAGAACACGATTGGCTGCAGTGATTGTGGTTTCAATACAGATTTCAACATACAGACTCAATGTTTTGCATGAACGTTCAACATAAATGACACAATGAAGGTATTGGCACAGATCTCTATAAGTATTAAGAGTTAGTTCAACCAAAAATGCTCACATATCTTGATTATACCCCTTTTATAAATACTGGCAACAGGTTGGTTTGTTTTAAAGACTTTTATTTCACAAGATTTATATGAATACAGGCAATGGTTGACTCATAGACTGTATTAGGCCTCTGACCTCTATAGTGCTTTTCTCTGATCTTAAGCAAATGTGACTTCCTCCCAGATGCTTTCTGAAAATAATCTGAGCCCCCCTTTACCAGGAAACCACAAAGCCTTTTAGAGGACAAGTCTACATTTAATTTTTACCTCTGTGTGTCTTTACTACTTTGAATACAACACATTGCATATGAAGAATCCCCTCCATTAGCAGATAAAACTTCATATAGAGACACTGACATCAGGGAACATCAGGGAGTGTTTACACCTATATGAATGTAACTGGATGTTACCAGTGATTAGGGCTATACAATTAATATTTGGTGATGATAATAATACTCAACCACATTTTAAAGCTATTACACAGTGAAAACTGAACTGCAGAAATCTAAAAATCAGCTTTCATTTATATAGCACATATTTACAACACATCATCGCATAGCGCTTAATGCTTTGCATATCACTAATCGGATGGTTTGGAGTTAGATCCATTCAGCGTGACTTGCTGGTTTACTCCATCAAGTAAAGAGAACAATGTCGTAAATTACTGACAGTTCATTAGAGTCTCCAGTAGGGCCAACCCACAGTGCATTTTATACGTGTCTTCCACTGTGGTACATTGAACGCCCTGTGATCTTATACAGTGTGAATATTTTTTTCGGATAGGACATCACATTACATTTTTGTTTTCTTGCCATGATCAAACTTCATATAAAAATGAGCAGTTCTTTGTGGAAAGACTTGCACATGTCATGCTGTGACAGGCTTCGCTGTGAATGGACTTTAAGTCATAAGGTTACTTTTCAGTCGTGGACTATCAGTTAATTAGCTAAGAGCACAAGACATGGAGACCAGTGCGCTCAAAAAAATAAACTTCATACAAGTTCAGTAGAAGAGCTTTGTATAGCACTTTATTGTAAAGTTAAGCTTCACATTCTTAGGTGAATTTACACAGGAGGAAACATTATTGAACTCATGACCTGCTACACACAGACAAAGATCTCCAGATTTATGCCTTCACACTGGAGTACAGACATTTATCCTCTGCTTCCTCTCTATGTCTTCTTGATCTGTTGGCCTTTTTCACCTTTACAGCAGCGTAATGGAGGTTTTCTTCAGTTTTATAAGTCTGGTAATGAAACAACAAATCACAATATGACACATAGCATGTGAAGAAACAACTTCAACAGTAATGTGAGTCATGATATGGAAATAAATTTGAATGTTAATAAGTTACCTCTGCATTTGCTATGGAGGAAGCTGAAACTCTCGCATGAGATTCTGAAACACAAAGGAAAGCCATGTTTCTATAATGCGATGTTCAGTAATTACACTTATAGGTAAAAACTGAGCCATTTACCTGTGGTTTGGTGAGTGTTTCTCTTCATCATGTACAGTAAGGAAGCCAGTAAAAGTGTCAGGATGGTGGTGAATGCCAAAGCGCCACTCAGGAAGTACACTAAGACAAGAGGCTCTGCAGTACGAGACAGACACGGCATTAGAAACTTTCTTACTCTGTGTTCATCTTGTCTTCAATTTATTAGTTTTACAAACTTTTTACCAGGTGGGACAACTGAAAATTCTACTTACGTTTAAAGTCCAGCTTAGTTCCGTTTCCAAATGCAATGTGTCGACATGAGGCAACAGCACAGTAGTAGGTTCCAGCATTTGTCAAATTCAGGCTCTTCAGTGGCAGGTTGTAGACACAGGTTTGTGTTTGTGTGTTGGGTTCCCTCTCACACTGATCATTCCTGCCTCCATGGGTGTAAATGATTCTTGGGTGAGATTCGTCAGTGCTATCAGTTTTGAACCAGTAAACACGGGGTTGTCCATCACAGGTCCCAGTATGTACTGTACAGTTCAGAGTCACAGAGTCTCCTGGTTGGATGGTCTCAGATGCCGACTGCTGGACCAAAGCTTGGATGTTCAAATCTGAACCTTTTACATTGAGCATGGTGCCCTCTGCAAACTCAAACATGAATGTGTAGCTGCTTGCACAGTAATAAGTAGCTGAATCTGAAGTGTGCAGATCTGTTATCTTCAGGTGATTTTTACCTTTTTCAGTATCCAGTGTGAAACGTGGGTCATTTTTGAATTCATCATAAAAAATGACTTCTGTTTCATACTTGTAGAACATGGAGATGAGCCTCAGTTTCTGTCCCAGGTTTTGTTTGTACCAGTAAAACTTTGCAGTAAGATTGCCTTCATAGAAACATTGCAAAGTCACACTGTCTCCAGTGTTAGCTGACAGAAAACTTCTGTCTTGACGAACCAGTGGTGATTGTTTCAGGTGACTCGTCTGAGCTGAAGTGAAATGAGACACAAAGCAAACACACATTGTGGACACATAAAAGCATGGCCATGCACTTGCAAAGATTCAGACTGCAGTCACAAAAACAAAACTCACCCGTTTCCCACAAGAACAGACAGGTCAGGTAGAAGACAAACTGTGCAGATTGTCGTGCTGAATGAAAAGAACCTTGGTCCTTTCTTCACTTATCATAGACGAGACTGTTTTTGATTGGCCGAGCAGATGTGACACGGTGTGTCCTATTAAGGAAACTTGATCACATGTTCACTGCTACCTACAGTGTCAAACCAAGTGGGAGGTGAATACTCCTCAGCTCTGCTTTATCTTACAAGTGACTGTAAAATGTATGACCACAAATGTGCATTCATACTTATCAATGCCTTGTCTTCATAGATTTTGTTACATTTCTATAGAAAAAAAGTGTTTACCGTCCATCATATATTTGGTTACAGTCTTACACAGATAATGATTCATTCATTACTTTGTGGTTTCCAGGTGATGTTAATGCTAATAACAACAATAAGAGGACTATAGCTGACAATAATCTTTGTATACCTTCATGTACTTAATAAAGGGGCACATTCTGACCATAACCATATTCTCCTTTAAGGAAATCTTGTTAAACCAACAAAGTTTCTCGCTATATGCAGACCACACATATGAGTAGTTGAGCCAACATATAGCATATAGCATTGCAGTTGTCCCTTTGCACTCTAAACATAAGTCTGCTCTACGTGTAGTGTGTGAGTGATGACCAGTTTGCTCAACTGTTTACAATGTAATACTGCTATACTGCTTATAACTGTGTACCAGATACAGTGTTTTATTTAAGTTTCTTAATATATTTATTTTTTCACTCAACACAGGCCACCACTGAGCACGTTAGGAGACCACTGTAGCAATGTGCTTTTGGAGCATTCAGACATTTGCAGAGAGATGCCGACACAGATGAAGGAAAGTGTCCTCACCTGCCGTTTCGCTGACCGGGAAGTCTATGCTCAGAAGGGATCCCACCAAGCATGTTAGTGTACAAACCTGCAAGCAATACGTTGGTAAGGAATCACAGTCATAATGAATACCTCTCTTTTTTTTCAAGGGATGCTGGCTTGTCTATAGGCTAGAACAGAATTTTCTTCCTGCTCTTAGCCCACGTGAAAGTCTGTGCTCCGCATGAACCCCATCAAGCTTGTTAGCTCACAAACCTACAAGCAACACGCTGGTATGGGGAAACACATCTGCAGGAGCTGGAGAGTCTGGCTGGCCAGGTTCTGGGGATTGAAGGGATGAGGGAGCTTTAGGGACCCCTGAGCTGCTCTTCCTCCTTTTCCTCAGTGGCAAATATCATGCCTCTAAAAAGCCTTCAGCCAAGGTCTTTAGCGTACCTGTGAAGGCGACCATATACCAGATACCATGCAAAGACCATGCAAAGTGGCAACTTTCCTGTGCCTGCTGCCACAACTTAGCTGCACCCGGACCAAACATAGCTGAATGGTCCACAGGCAGCTTCAGTAAACAGTCCCAATCTCTCTGCTGAAACTGGGCCAGCCACAGGTGGTGTTTAGCAACCCAAAAATATCCAAAAGGTCTGCGTAGACCTTTGTAATTGAGTAGTGACATGAAGGGTCATCTGAAGCACATCCATCATGCTGGAACCCCCAGAACCTCTCTGCACCTGACAATACAGGTGATGAAGGTAGAGGGACACAATGGCCACAGTGTTAGCCAGTTGGGCCTACACAGCCATAGCTCTGTTTAGGTTTGCAAGTAGGCAGTCCATAGCCCTGCAATTCCTGTTAGGGCAGGTGTCTGTGTCTAGAATGGAGCTACACTGAGAAACACAAGGGGTGAGACCTGATCCACCGGGGGGAGCAGCCCACAGGCTACTGACTCCCAGTCATGCATGTTCAAAAATCTTGGACATGATGCCGGCCACTTGCGGTTGCACCACCTGTGCTGGTGTTTTTCAGTGAGGGTGACACCCAGAACACTGGTTGCCCTGCCAATGACCCCCTCAAAATGGTAGGTCATCTCAACTTTAAAGGTAGTACTTGGGGTGCCCCGATAGCCTAACGGTTATGTCGCGTGACCCAAGTGCTAAAGCGTAGCGGCTGTCCCGGGTTTGATTCTGACCTCGGGCGTTTACCACATGTCCTTCCCTACTCTCTCCCGTTTCCCACTCTATCCACTGTCCTATCCAATAAAGGCATAAAAGACCAAAAATAAATCTTTAAAAATTTTTTTAAAAAGGTGGTGCCTGACATTGCTGTCCACCGGATAGGATGGTGACATCGTTTTGAAAATTCTGCCTATTTTGCTCACTAATCTGCGACTCCCCCCAGAGCAGTGCACTGAACAAGACCCTCAATTCACTCCTGTTGTTTTATGGCTTTTTTTTTCACATCCTTGATTTGTCCTACGTGATGTTTAGTCCTCTATGATACGTTTCAACCGCAAAGCACCTTTGTTTTTCTCTGATCTAAACCACGTCTTGTCTTCCCCACAGAACTCTCTGAAATGGGTCAGAGCAGCCTAAACGTGTTGAAATATAAATGTCCTAGTTTTATTTTAATGGTTTCAGTCAACTTTCGGTTCTTCAGAAACACCCAATGATTGGTTTGTTAAGTTTTATTTGAATGTTCGTGAATGCCTTTCCTTTTAAGGTATTGTCACTATGCTGGTAAAGTTTGTTGGTGCACACATACACACAATTACCCAATGTGCTGCCAGTTATTAATGTGCGCAATACCAACCCTTATAAAACTACAGTGAGATACTACCTTTTAAACGCAACTGCAAAAGATGCTAACAGCATGTGTGGGCTGTGGCTGATAAATGTGAAGCACATTTTATGCTTTCTGTATTTTTTTTCACTGTGAATCAAGTTTGTTATAGTCTTAGTACTTATATTTCTGTCAAGATATGAGTACAGTAACTCACGGCACCAGAAAACCTGAGGAATCCTACATGTAGAGTGCAAACACTTTTATTTATGGTCTTTGAAAAGTTTATTTAATGAGTTTTCAGGAAGGGAAGTCTATACAATCATCATATTTAGCTGAAATTAAAAAAAATACTTTACAAAAGGCATGTTATACTTTGAAAGAGTTAG
>OMNN01096970.1:20763-54345 GCA_900302755.1 Chromis chromis
AAGAGTTAGTATGATAATGTTTCCTGTTATACAGAGACCAAGGTTAAATATGTACAACTCTACTGCCTTACACTGAAGTACACACATTCACTCCATGTGTCGTCCCTCTGTCTTCTTGATCTATTGATCATATTATCCCTTGAAGCAGTGTAACAGAGATGGTCTTCAGTTTGGTATCCCTGGTGAAGAGCAAGAGGAAATCACAAATGTGGTCAAGGACAGAAATAGAAACTTTTGGGACATGTTGGGATTCAATTAGAAATTACCTCTACTGCTTTTGTGGAGGGATCTGAAAATCTTGCTTGACATTCTGGAAGGCAGAAAGAAATCTTGTAGCTAACACATCATGTTCAATACGTATGCACTATATACGCAATCTAACACCAATTACCTGTACAAAGGCATGTATTTGTCTTGTCGATGAGCAATAAAACACTCAGGATGGTGGTGAATGCGACAGCCCCACTCAAGGCGTACACCAAGACGAGAGAGTCTTCCTCATCTGCAAATTCATATTTTTGTGAACATTAGCTAACAGAAAACCACTCTATTGACAAACAGAAGAGGACAGTTTTAAGTCATCCGAGTTTAAGGTCGGAGCAAATTCTTTTAAAAACAAGGCAGCATTTTAGAGAATGTTACGTACCCTCAAAGTCCAGCTTGGTCACATTTCCAAACAGTATGTGTCCACATGAGGCAACAGCACAGTAGTAGGTCCCAGCATGAGACAGATTCAGGCTCTTCACTGGCAAGTTGTAGACACAGGTGTTTTTTTGTGTGTTGGATTCCCTCTGATATTGATCATTCCTTCCTCCATGGGTGTAAATGACGCCTGGATGAGATTCTTCTTTAGTTTTAAACCAGTAAACACAGTGTTCTCCATCACAGGTCCCAGTTTGTACTGTACAGTTCAGAGTCACGGCGTCTCCTGGTTGGATGGTCTGAGATGCTGACTGCTGGACCAAAGTTTGGATGTTCAAACCTGAGTTGGAGTTTACATTGATGGTAGTGCCCTCTGCGAATTCTAACGTGTATAAATAGCTACTTGCACAGTAGTAAGTAGCTGAGTCGGAAGTGCGCAGATCTGTTATCCTTAGGTGATTTTTACCTTTTACAGCAGCCAGTGTGAAGCGTGGATCACTCTTGAATTCACTGTGAAACGTGCCACCTCTGTAATGCTTGTAGAAGGTAGAGAGGATCCTTGGTTTTTGTCCGAGAGTTTGCTTGTACCAGTAAACCATCACTGGATCACCTTCATAGAAACATTGCAGAGTCACGTTGTCTCCACTTTTACCTGATAGAAAATGTCTCTCTTGACGAACAGTCAAGTTATCCATCTTAGCTGAAGTGAAATGACAGACAGAGCAAATGCACATTCAGAAAACACGAAAACATAGCCAACCACTTCGGGAGTTATAAACTGTTACAAAAAGGACTCACCCATTTCCCCCAAGAACAGAAATGACAGATAGAAGAAAAGCTGTGCTGATGTCATTATGTTAGAATAGTTGTGCAGAATAGAAAGTATGTCGCTCTTCACTTGCTCTTTCCTCTGCACGGACAAGACTCTGTTTGACGGGCCAAGCAGATGTGACACGGTGCTCTATTAAGCAAGCGTGGTCACATGTTCACTGCATCCTGTAGTGTCTAATTTAGTTTGTGACAAATTTTGCACAGTGAGAGGTATAGATGCAACCGGGCTATTCAATGAAGCTTCAGAAAGACTTGGTAAAAATTGTGTCACAAAAGGACAATAGACTAAATCAATTTATCAGTCTCATAAAAGATATTAAACTATCAATTTTGAACTCTAAATAAGAGTTGGATTAATATCTAAAAAAAAAATATTTCATACACTTGTAAAGACCATGTATGTCATGGTATTCTTAAGTTTCCAATGACTCCTATAACTCCGAATTTTCTATGGAATCATTAAACACATGCTTCTTTGTCACAGAAAAAGCAATCATGCATTTTGGCTCTATAATAGATTTAATATAGGTTTTATGGAAATAAGACAAAATCTGCTGGGTTAAAAATATACAGCAGTTTTGGTGTAGTAGAAAGTTGTGTTAATCAAATTTTCTTAGTGGCATGACCTCCTAATTTCATGTGAGTGATTACAATTGACTACAGCTGGTGACTCCTCTGATTTAAATAGGGCCCATTTAATACACTCAGCAGACTCAGCTACAGACACTGCAGTGGGTAAGTCGGAGGAGCTCAGCAAAGTTCAGATAATCTAAATCAGATTAGATAATAAGTCTACAATGAATGAGAAGCTGCTGGAACACAGGTGTTAGTGTCTTACATCATCATGGGCTGAGAGGCTTCTATGCAAGAAGGAAGTTCTTCGTCTAGAAAACGGTACTTTTCCAGTTTGGTAAGAAAAGGTGTTCCTGGCATCATATTGTCATTGACACCTCCAGATCAGTGGAGGCACACCTCTTGACTTCTTAGCGCTTATAGTAGGTGACACCTTGACATACCATCAATTGGTTTTGTGAATTAAACTTAGTAAATCTATTAGGACTCACAGTCACAAAAGTTTGATACATTTTGATCCAAATTTATTTCTGCTGCACAAAATGCATCCAACGCAAAATTATTACACCATACCTAAATCCAGAGGGAACATGTTTTCAAACTTTCACCTATTCCTTTATAAACCATACATATAAGCAAAGCAAGCCAACAACTGAAATCAGATTGTGATACAAAAATTGCAAAATTCTGATTCGAGGCCACAGATAGAAAACTTTCATGTGATAAAAATTCAAAGCTGTTAATTTGGGCAGAAAATTGAACAGAAGATCATACGGAACCCTTCTGCTTGAATGCTGCAGTCCATGTGTTAACAGTAACAAAGGTGTGCCCCATTGCACAGAAACAAATAGGAAACATGTTCAGCTCTACTGCTTTATACCCGAGTACACACATTCAGTCTCTCTGTTTCTCTGACTTCTTGATCTGTTAACCTTGTTGTGCTTCAAAGCTGCGTAATGAACATTTTCTTCATCTTGGTCGCCCTGATAATAAAATATAAAATTAAAAAATCACAATGTTGCACAATGAAAATGTTTGAATGTTAATACAAAAGGTAAATCGGACTTACCTCTGCATTTGTTGTGGAAGGAGGTGAACGTCTTGAATGAGACTCTGAAAAAGAGTGAAAGCGTGCTCTTACTGTAATGCTGTGTTAAGTTGACAAAATATTGTCAGCTACAAACAGTAACAGCTGTAGTACCTGTGCATTTTGATCCATTTCTTTTGAGGAGCACACACATTAGGAAAGCCTGGAAAACACTCAGGGAAGTGGTGATTGCCAGAGCTCCCCACAAGATGGGCACAGAGACAAGAGAGTCCACTTCATCTGTGGAGAGTTGGACACCAGGAAACATTGCAGAGCATTTAGCTGTGTTCATATTGACTTTGAATTGGCAGAATTGGAAATGTTACTTACATTTGAAGTCCAACTTGGTCCCGTTTCCAAACACTATGTGTCCACATGAGGCAACAGCACAGTAGTAGGTTCCAGCATGAGACAGATTCTTTATTGGCAGATTGTGAACACAGGTGTGTATTTGTGTGTTGGGTTTCTTCCCACACTGATCGTTCCTGCCTCCATGGGTGTAAATGATTCTTGGAAGGGATTCTTCTTCAGTTTTGAACCAGTAAACACTGTGTTGTCCATCACAGATCCCAGTATGTACTGTACAGTTCAGAGTCACAGAGTCTCCTGGTTGGATGATCTTCGAAGCCGACTGCTGTACCAAAGCCTGGATATTCAAACCTGAACCTTTTACGTTGAGGATGGTGCCCTCTGCAAACTCAAACGTGAATGAGAAGCTGCTTGCACAGTAATACGTAGCTGAATCTGAAGTGTGCAGATCTGTTATCTTCAGGTGATTTTTACCTTTTTCAGTATCCAGTGTGAAACGTGGGTTATTCTTGAATTCATCATAAAAACTGGCCTCTGTTTCATACTTGTAGAACATGGAGATGAGCTTCAGTTTCTGTCCCAGGTTTTGTTTGTACCAGTAAAACCTTGCAGTAAGATTGCCTTGATAGAAACATTCTAAAGTCACACTGTCTCCAGTGTTAGCTGATAGAAAACCTCTGTCTTGGTGAACCAGGGATAATTTCAGGTGACTCATCTGGGCTGAAGTAAAACGAGACACAAAGCAAAAACACATTGTGGACACATAAAAGCATGGCCATGCACTTGCAAAGATTCAAACTGCAGTCACAAAAACACAAACTCACCCGTTTCCCACAAGAACAGACAGGTCAGGTAGAAGACAAACTGTGCAGATGCCATCGTGTTCAAATTGTCGTGCTGAATGAAAAGAACCTTGATCCTTTCTTCACTTATCATAGACGAGACTGTGTTTGATTGGTTGAGCAGAAGTGACACTGTATGCCCTGTTAAGGAAACTTGATCACATGTTTCTCAGAAAAAAAAAATCATATGGTGAGAGGTGAAAACTCCTCAGCTCTGCTTTGTCTTTCAACTAACTTTAAAATGTATGACCACAAATGTGCATTCAAACTTATCAATGCCTTGTCTTCATAGATTTCTGTAGAAAATCTGGTTTACTATCAATACTATCAATAATATGTTTGATTAGAGTCTTAAGTGGATATTGTTTTATTCCTTATTTTGTGGTTTCCAGGTAAAGTTAATGCTCATAACAACATACAGAAAACCATAGTTGACAATAATCTCTGTATACCATCATGTTCTTTGGTAAAGAGGCAGATTCTGACATTACTCCACCACAGGTCCTGTGTTTACGCCTCAATGAATCAGAGCTGTTTTGGCAGCATGAGGGGGACCTACATAATATTAGGCAGGTTGTTTTAATATTGTGGCTTATCGGTGTATGCCGGTATTCCAACAAAGTGTATCAACCAGGGACTTCACATTTCTAGCCCTTTTCTTAGCAGTGCTACGTTACATCAATGACTAGCGTCCCAAATACAATCATAAAAGATTTTTATTGATGGTAAGGCAAAGCTAACTAATATTCGACAGGTACTCCCACAATGTTCTAAAATAATCATGTGCAACATGTATGTGTCACAGTAGAAATCGCGATCCAGGATAATTGGCGATTGTCCTAGGACAGATCCCAATCACAATCTGTCCTCGGAGAGACTCCGATCGTGATTTCTACTGTGACATATGCAACAGTTTCAGTAAATTTGGCATTTATGGCTCAAATGTTATCAGAAAAGTTATAAAGTTGCTTCACTTTATAATTTTGAATGGCAAACAAAGTTCACCAGGCACCATTCTGATACAAGCAAGGATGACCGGAGCTCTTGCCGAGCGTCTTTATATAGCTCCAAGCAACAGCTGATGCAATATTAATCATAGTCATCATCATCATTGGCAGCAAGAAAGTGAAGCAAAGAATTAAATGGAAAAGCAGAGAAACTGACATGTAAAGAAATGCAAATTAAATAACCAGAAACATAACTTTTCTCAACTAGGGACCAACCATTTCTGATGTTTATAGATTTTTACACTGCATGTTTTTCATGAGTTTTACACTTCTTTGTTCAGGTAGATGTGGCTGTGAGGAGCAACATGATACATATTTAAAGGATGTTCCCAGAAACAACAAAGATATTCGGTAAGATCTGTGTTTTTCTTTTTTTTTTTATGATTTTGTGGCTCATTACCAGATTACTAGGATCAGTAAAATCTAAACTAAACTATTTCTGACATAAACAATACCACGTGGAAAAACATGGTGGTTTTATGTGCAGACCCATTTTGTGGATCATTATAATTGCAGGTTAAAATTGTACACTGTTATGCATGTAAAATGTGTCTTTGAGAGTTTCATTGTGTCCAAAATACGTAAAGTCATCTTCAAACAGGTCATTACCTGCATCTTCAGGGAGAAACTGACTTTGAAGACATGTAACATCCAGTTCTACTGTTTTACAGTGGAATAGACACATTCGTTCTTGGTGTTCCTCTGTCTTTGTGATCTGTTGGGTGGCCTAATACTTAAAGCAGCATAGTGGAGATTGTCTGCATCCTGATTACCCTGGTAACAAAAAATTTGAAATGCAGATCAAAACATAGTTGTGCAAGAAAAATACACTTGAATGTGCATTTAACAGCAATCTAAGCAGGTTACCTCTGTGGAGGGAGCTGAAAATCTGGCTTGAGACTCTGTGAGACACATAAACCACCAATTTAATTGAAAAGCCAGAATCACTGAATACAAGCTGTCAGATATAAGCAGTAACTGTTGCCCGTACCTGATTGGAAGCTTTTTCTTTTGCTCATCTTGAACAGTAAGAAAGCCAATAAAACAACCAAGGCAGTGGTGAATGTCAAAGCTCCACTCAAGAAACACACCAAGACAAGAGATTTCCCCTCATCTGTAGAGAGCCAGATGTCAAGAACAGAGAATTAAGTTTTCATTCTCAGTTACGTGAAGGAATATGAATTAGAGTTCTTATCAAATGAGACATATTACATACCGTCAATGTCCAGCTTGGTCCCGTTTCCAAACAGAATGCGTCCACATGAGGCAATAGCACAGTAGTACGTCCCAGCATCAGTCAGATTCAGGCTCTTCATTGGCAAATTGAAGACACAGGTTTGTGTTTGCGTGTTGGGTTCCCTCTCACACTGATCATTCTTGCCTCCATGGTAGTAAATGAGTCCTGGATGAGAATCTTCTTCGTTTTTGAACCAGTAAACTCTGTGTTCCCCATCACAGGTCCCAGTATGTACTGTACAGCTCAGCGTAACGGAGCCTCCTGGTTGGATGGTCTCAGATGCCGACTGCTTGACCAAAGTTTGGAAGTTCAAACCTGGACCCTTCACACTGACGATGATACCTTCTGCAAATTCAATAACTAACGAAACCCTTCTTGCGCAGTAGTAAGTAGCTGAGTCTGAAATACGCAAATCTGTTATATGCAAGTGATTGTTTCCTGCTTCAGTATCCAATGTGAAGCGTGGATTCTTCTCAGATTCATCATTGAAAGTTCCAATTGTATTAGACATATATAGCGTAGAGATGAACTTCGGTTTCTGCCCCAGACTTTGTTTGTACCAGTAAAACCTTGTTGCATCCGTGTGTTCATAGAAACACTGTAAAGTCAAGCTTTCACCAATATTAGCTGATACAACACGTCCCTCTTGATGATGAGATGAGAATTTCTGAGTAGCCACCCGAGCTGATAGGAAATAAAGGATGCAGCATTAATTTTACATGAAGGAATGCAGCGTGATCAGTACATTAAAACACATCCAAAACATTTGCATAGAAGAGTGATCATAATCCATGTTCCCATCACAAAATCATAACTCACCTATATTCTCCAGGAGCAGACATGTCAGATACACAACAAACTTGGGAGGTGTCATCGTGTTCAAACTGCTGAGCTGAATGAAAAGGTTCTTGACTTGCCTCTCTCTTCAGAGACAAGACTGCGTTTGATTGGCCAATCTGAAGCCACACTATGTGCCCCTTATAGGGAATATGTTCACTAACACCTACACCGAGATTTGGCTCTTTGAAGGGAGGTGCACTAAGAACATAATGCTTGCTCATGTTGGTAATATGTTTTGAATCACTAAAAAATATATATACACATACTATAGACATTATAAGCATTAGTGAAGAGATACAGTGGAACCTATTGTTGCTCAGCATTAACAGATTCATTCAGTACACTACAAACACAGTCAATTATCAGTTCCTAGATGTGGCCGTGATGTTGAATCCTATGTGGCAGTATAACTGAGACTTCTTAATGCTGTCCAGAGAAAGAAGTCTATGATTGGGGTTGCTATAAAGAGTCAAATTTTAGCACTAAATGGAAGGTAAAGCATACATTTTTTTAAATATATTTTTAGAACAAATAGCCACCCTAGCACAGTTTCACACCAAAATATGTAATAGCAAAGTTGTGTATTGTTTTCACCAAGAAAAGCTGTTGAGGTGAAATGGTTAACTGGTGACTCTTAATTGGCCATAGGCGTAAGCATCACTAAAGCAGGTATAGCAAATGGATGCATGGATGGAACAAAGAGTATAAAATTGCACATAGGTGCACCAAAGTCTACATTAGATGACTGGAAGGATGGTGGTGCCATTAGTCAAACACTTTCATCCAGTAGACTGGATTTTGACCCCTGTGATGGACTGTGATGGACTTTATTCGTATTATTTTTACACTTTGTTGAGTTTCAGTTGCTGTACACTTTCATGTGACAAAACTATTTTGTGAAGTTTAGGCACCAAAATGACCTTAAGAAAAAGTCTCGGTTTAGGTTAAAATACACCTTTGTTAACTGGGTAAGGCTGACCACAAAGCTCTGGTTGTTTTCTAAGTTGCTAGGGTGACAAGTCTTGTCACAAGAATAGTCCCCAAAAAACTTCCCTGTTATTTGCATCTGTTATTGATGAGAGCAACATGCTTACATCCTGCCAAAAACCACAACACCTCCTACATTTAAAATAGACAGAAAGCAAAAAGTATATGGGTAGATGTCAGCAGGTCTCCGAGTAAGGACTGGAAAGTTGAAAAGCATCAACATAAACCCAGCAGTATCAGCATAATTTTTAGTACCTCATGTTCAAAAGGAAGGCAACCATCAGGATTGTTTGGAGTTTCTTATCTTAGCAATGTAGCAGTTTATAAAAATGCCATTTGCCATAGCCAGAGTGATACATGGATTGTTCTTGAACTCATAATGAAGGGGGATATTGTATTAACATTACATTTAAAGAAGGTGATTAGCCTTGGTTTATGTCCCAAAGTTGGCATATACCAGTAAATTCTTGGAGTAACATTACTGACAGAGAATCATAGTAAGTCACCTTGTCGTCAACATTAGCTGCCCTTAGACACTTTCACATCGGTCATCTGTACTAAAGTTGAGTAGTGTAGTTAATTTAAAGGGATTAACTGTGTATGAGTGACCATGCACTGAATAAACATAGTTCTGACCACAACTTGCCATTTTCCTCATGAAAAACTAGAAGCACATATGTTCACAGTTCTGTTTTGAATGAAACAATAGTCATACCTTCGCTACTCTTGAAAGACAAGAATTGGTTGAATTGTCCAACCAAAGGTTACACTGTGTGTGTTGTGTGTGTTTATGATCACATGTTTGCTGAAGCCTATCGTGTCAAGAGTGCAATTTGGAAAGATGGTAAGAGTAGATTTGAATGATTTCTCATGTTGAAATTTGACTTAAGATGAATGAAAACTTAGTGACCCATATATTCCATGGCTCAAGGACCAGTCTGCGATGGCAGGAGTCAGCACCTAGGTCCCTGCCTTTGTCTGCTGCCTGTGTTGTCAATGCATATCCCTGTTGGGGGTGGGCCTGCAGAGCAATGACTCCATGTTGCCCTTTTAGGCTGTTTCCGGCCGAGCCACATAGGTCAAGACTTAGCCAGCAGATAGTCGCTGTTGGTTTCCCAAGGTCTTTCTTGGCCCATTCATTAGGGTCTGTGAATATTAGTCTGTCCCCTGCACTGCGACCAATTTGACTTGGATGACCCTAATAGGGGCTGCCTCCTAGGAGACAATGGAACTACGTTAACTACGTTAAGATGGCAATTTTTTGGGGTAAATGTGTTTAAGTATGTTGGGTTTCCCATTACCAAGTAACAATAAAATGGAGCGTGAGATTGACGGGCCAATTAGTGCAGCATCAGCAGTAACATGGGCGTTGTACTGGACTGTTGTGATGAGTTCAGGCATCCAAGGATACCTGTGGGTACCTTCCTTTTTATTTTCTAAGACTCACAACTCACTAGAGGGCTTACATATCTCATCTGGCCTGGGAATGCAGGGCATTCACTCTCCCATCAACATTTTCCACTTCCTCCTAAGGGGTCAAGTGGAAAATGTTGATGGGAAAGGGAATGCCCTGCTTAGCCTGCTGCCATAGTGACCAACTTCAGGATGGTTGCTGACTTGGATTTGTCATATGTCGAAAAGGTGCAAAGAATAATTTCATTCAGTCGTCATACTGTATATCAATAACAGTAGACTTGAAATTGTAGATCCTGATGGTTTGCGATCTATCACTTACTTAATAAGACCAGGATGTTGTTGCATGTCCCTGAGTTTCTGGCTGTAGTGTGCTCAAAGTCTGCACTTTAACCTCATAGTCATTCCTAAATTTCAAACCAGTGTATATGAAATTCTTCAGTTCTTTAAGCACAAAATGTAAAACTAAAAAATTAACTGAAATTCAAAGAATTAAATTTTTGATCCACAGGATTACATTATCAGTTTTAAGAAAAAATATGACCCACATCACTGGTAAAAATGTCATTACAGTATCAGCTAGGATGTTTTATTGCATTATTGTTCAAGTTATTGTATGTTTAAGTGTTAAGACATTTATGATTAAGTTAAGTGCAAATTTTATTACACTTTCAGCAAATGAATACATTATTAAGTGCTACAAGATGCATATGCGTTAGGAAAGTAAGCATCCCTAATGTTCACCTGAACAGTAACTTTCTAAACTATCAGGTCCTTGTGTTTGTAGGTCAACGGAAAAGCCATACTGTGCTATTTTCCTCTCATCACTCGGTGGATGAGTGTTCTCTGACAGACACGATAGCATCAACCACTCACGTATGAGGAAGTTAACACTGGAGTGAATAATCACAGATATAATCTCAGGCTTAACACTTTCATTGTGTTTATTGATCTTCAGCGACATAAAGCTCACATGCAAAATGCATACATGGTTTTGTTGAGGAACAATGAGGTTAAAACACAAGTCAGAGACAATCTTCATCCTCAGTGCGGATCCTCATTTAATCCTCAAAACACACTGATTAGGTAACAAAAATCATTTACGTAACAAAAACACCATTATGTGAACATTGCAGACAAAACACATCCTAAACATGCATTATGGGTATTTTAATCTACATTATAATGTCCTAAATCGTATTATGAAAGGAAAGATATATATTTCAGCTGAAGCTATAAGAACAGATTTTTTTCAAGCTAATTTTGCATTAAACACAATAAGAAAATCGTGTCTTACTCAAAAACAAATTAAACAGCAATACAGTTCTACTGCTTTAGGCCGTAGTACACGCAGTCACTCCAGGTGGGATCCCTCTGGCTTCTGGATCTGTTGGACAGGTTGGCGCTTAAAGCAGCGTAAAAGATGTTTTCTCCATGTCGGTGATCCTATTAACAACATATTTATTCACAGTTTTCATATACATATATTAAAATGTCCACAAATTAATTTCTTTATGTGCAGTTAATACTTACCTTTGCATCTGCTGTGGGTGAACTTGATAATTTGGCTTGAGACTCTAGTTGTGAAACATAGAAAAATGATTTCATAAGCCAAATTTAGTGAATGTAAACTGTCACATTTTTAAAAAGCACCAGTTACCTGAAGATTTGCAGCCGTTTTTCTTGTTTAGCAGACACACTGAGAAAGCCAATAAGACACTCAAAAAGGAGGTGAATGTGAAGGCTCCTCTCCAGAAATGAGCAACAAATTTCATATCTGCAGGGAGTGACATCAGAAACAGAGCTTTCAATAAGTTTGATTAAGGAGTGTTTTTTACATGTTAGAACTTGATGTTACTTACCATCAAAGTCCAGCTTGGTCCCGTCTCCAAACAGAATGTGTCCACAGGCGGCAACAGCACAGTAGTAGGTTCCAGCATGAGACTGAGTTGTGTTTTTCACAGGCAGGTTGTAGACACAGGTATTTGTTTTTCGGTTGGGTTTCTTCTCACACTGATCATTCCTGCCTCCATGGGTGTAAATGAGTCCTGGTTGAGAATCGTCTTCATTCTTGAACCAGTAAACACGGTGTTCTTCATCACAGATCTCAGTCTGTACCGTACAGTTCAGAGACACAGAGTCTCCTGGCTGGATGGTCTCAGATGCCGACTGTTGCACTGAAGCTTGGACGTTCAAACCTGAACCCTTCACACTGACAGTTATGCTCTCTGAAAAGTTTATCATGTACAAATGGGAGTTTATGCAGAAGTAAGTCCCCGAGTCTGAAACACGCAAATCAGTGATTGTCAAGTGATTTTTACTGCTGTCAGAATCCAGTGTGTAGCGTGAATTGTTGTTGAATTCACCATAAAAGGTACTATCTGTTTCATACATATAGAAATTCGAGATGAGCCTCGGTCTCTGTCCCATAGACTGTCTATACCAGTAAAGCCTTGTAGCAACATCACCTCTATAGAAACACTCTAAAGTCACCGTGCCACCAAAGTTAGCCGATACAAAACGTGCCTCTTGATGAACAGGTGAAGACAATTTGGGATTGGTTGTCTGAGCTGAAGTCAGATAGAAGACAAAGCAAAGGTTAGGTCATACAAGAGTCATAAATAAAAGCTACAAGTATAGTATAGTATAAAAAGTATTTAAAAAATGCATCTCACCTATATCCCCAAAGAGAAGACATGTAAGATAGAAAGCCATCACCGGAGATGCCATTGTGTTCCAATTCCTGTGTGAAATGAAAAAAAGGTTTTTTCTTCACAGTTTATAGTACATACAAGACTGTGTATGAGTGGTTGCCTAGACATGACGCTACACGGATGTCCTACTTATGAAACATCACGTTTGGTCCCACCCCGTAGTCTCAAAGTTTTTCTTTCTTGTCCTGAAAAAATGGCAGCAGACTAATTCTCATTATGTTGTGTAAACCAAAGAACAATTGCTAAGTGCACATTTTTAGAACATATATAAGTTATAAAATGTACATACAAAAGAAGACTAAATACTTCAGATTGTATAAAGTGTGTAGGGCACTATGTGTGGACAGAGGAGTTAGTGATGCAATGTCAGAATCCACCACGTATTACCATTTATCTCTTGATACTTGACTGGCGGCAGAAGAGACGTGAACTCGGCTCTATCTGCATGAATGGGTACCAGCATGTATAAAATTGGCCAGATTTAAGACTTTTAGTCTGCAATATATATGTGTGTGTGTTTTAGTGATCTTTGTCTTATGTCAAGTTCTTGTCAGAGTACAAATGCCTTACATCCTGCTGAAAACCACAAATGTCACTGCACTGACAGAGATATTACAAAACGTATATGGGGTCAACAGGCCTGCTTTTAGTTGTTTTCTATGTACTCATATTAAAAACAGCATGTTTGCTTTTCTTACACCTGAGAAAAGAAGCAAGCATATGTCGTTTTTCACACATAAACTATAAAAGACTAACGCAGTGAGAATGTGCCTACATCACCCATATTTCAGACTAATTTTTAAGATTAATTTTAGATAACTGAATGGAATGACCTTTATCATCCGTTTTACATTCTTTTTAAAAACTAGCAAAATGTGGGTAGTACATTTTGGTACTGTAGTGGGAACAACCACAAAGCTCTTTTTGAGTTCTAGGTAGGGGTTTACATGGCGCGGTCAAAAAGTTAAGAGATGGAAGGGTCACCCAACAAATGCAATATTGGGTGGACAAAAATGCACCTAACCTTGCATTTTTGTGACCACTGGCAAATGCTCATTTTCAATTAAACAATGGACATAAATCTGGAGCAGAGAGCAAAGATCAGCTAATGTGTCGGTCAACAACACGGAACAAACCAAACTTCAAATCGAGGAACATCACTGGTGTCAAGAGATGGGTCCCAGTGATCAAACAGCCGTCTTCAGTGGAAGAGCCTGGATTCTTGAAGATCGGAGATGATGCGTCAAGTCAGGAGTTCACCAAGACTGTGTTCCTTTTCTTTGATATTCACATACACCGATCAGGGATAACATCATGACCACCTGCCTAATATTGTGTTGGTCCCCCTTATGTGGTCAGAAATGCTCTGAACCTTTGGACATGGACAAGAGGACCTCTCAGGGTGTCCTATGGGGTCTGGCACCAGGACGTTGGAAGTGGATCCTTTGGGTACTCTGGCTTGTGCAGTGGGGCCTCTGTCAATCAAACTTGTTCCACTGCATCCTGTTGATGCTTGATCAGGATGGGGTCTAGGAAGTTTAGAGGTCAAATCAACATGTTGGGCCATTGTCATGTTCCTCAAGATGTTCCTGATTGTTTGAAGTTGTTGCCATGTGGTGCATTTTCCTGTGGGGGTAGGCCAGTGACATTTGGCATTGCCATTTGCATGAGGGAGTGTGCTTGTTCTGGGACAGTGTTTATTTGGGTGTCTTTTTCATCAACACGGATGCCAAAGTCCAAGGTTTTCCAGCAGAACACCACATAGTACCAATATGATCAATGTTATTTACTTCACCTGTCAGTGGTTTTAATGTTATGGCTAATTGGTGTAGCTGTGCACTGTGAATTTGTCCCCCAGTGTTGGACTGTCAGCAGCGAGTTCTAACATATAGAGGGCTTGCAAGATAGAACATCCAACACAAATGACCTGAACTATGGTGTGATTTGGGTGCTCCACCTGAGCTGTGCACCCAGTCACAAAATTGCTGCTTCCCACCAGCCCTACTTGCCACATTTGCCTCCCTGCAACTTCCTTCTCTTCCCAAGATGAAATTCAAGTTGAAATATCACCATTTTGACTCAGTGGAGGAGATCTTGCGCACATCTCAGATGGTGCTTGACATGCTTATAGAATGGGACATCTGGGGACCCTTCCAAGTATTGCATGAGCACTGGCAGCGGTGCCGTGCTGCACAAGAAACCTACTTATAAGAGAGTTTAGATCAGGTATGGCCTTCACCTTTTATAAACACTTATGGAACTTTATAACTGCACCTTGAAGATGGTTGTACTCATGGGTCAAAACGTCAACGTGTTGATGAGCGTTGTAGTCGGTGAAATCCTAACTTAAGATGGTCTTTAGTTTGACTTTGTTGTCAAGTGTCCCGAAGTAGCCTAATTTCTGAAGTCTATCTGGTGGTCTGATTGAAAGGACATCAGCACATCAGTCCTGGCTGATGACTGATTCTGCAAACCTCAGGCTAAGTTTGGTGACTTCCCTGTATCCTTCCAGAAACCACCTACTGAAACCTAGCTCTGGACATGATACCCTCCTGCCCAGTCCTGCCCCTGAAGATTCCCACAAGTCCCCTTTCTTGAGGAGAATCTTGTGTTCTTCCTCTTTTGTAATCTGTTTTGTTACATTACCTACCTTCACCTTTGTGGTAGTCTGTGTTTATGTACTATCCCTCTCTTTTCTCCTACAAAACCATGACGGTTCCAGTATTGGTGCCTTAAATTGATCATTGATTTTTGTTGTAATGATACATAATGACAATTGAGATATAACTACAATATTAACTGATCTACTGAAGTAAAAGTTGTTGTTCCACCAGTTGTCGCTGAACTGAACACAATCACACAAATGTCTCAAGGTTAAAGCACTCTGAATGTAGTTATTTAATCTTTAATGACATGAAATGCACATACAATAGCACTCACAGAGTTGAGTTAAAAGTTAACAAAAAGCAAGTTCATATTGGATCCCCAAAGCCATGCGCCAGTTGAATAGTTTCTTGGTAAGAAATAGAATAATAAAGAATACATTTCTTTATCCTGCTTGAGACTACAAATACCAAACAGATATTTATTTATATATCTTAATATCTATATCTAAATCTACAATACACCTTTCAAGAGATTCTAACAAGTAAAGTAAGTCTAGTTGTACTGCCTTACACTGGAGTAAACACATTCATTCATGGTGTTATTTCTCTGCATTCTTGATCTGTTGGGTGGGTTAACGTTTAAAGCAGCATAACAGAGGTTGCTTGCGTCTTGGTTGTTATCCTGGCAACAAAATACATACAAACATTTTTACAATATGGACGCTGAGAAAATTTAAATTGAATTTAAGTTCATCAAGGTAAATCTTACCTCAGCGTCGATGGTGGAGGGACCTGGAAATGTTGGCTCTAGTTGTGAAGCACAGAAAATGTTCTTTTACTAAAATGTTGTGTTCAGTGGACACAGGGAGAAACAAACAGTGTTAGTTACTTTACCTGTGGATCGGCAACTGCTTTGTTTGTTCATCTTGCACACTGAGATAATCAGTATAACCACCAGGATGGTTGTCAGCGTCAGAGCTCCACCCAAGAAATACAACAAGGCGGGAGAGTCTACCTCACCGGCTGACGGCCAGACATCTGAAACACAAAGTTCAGCCTTGATGCTAAGCTAACAGAACTAACTATTTATGAAATGAGACAACCTGCTTGCATGTTACTCACCCACAAAGTCCAGTGTGGTTCCATTTCCAAACACTATGTGTCCACATGAGGCAACAGCACAGTAGTAGGTTCCAGCATGAGACAGATTCAGTCTCTTCATTGGCAAATTGTAGACACAGGTTTGTGTTTGTGCGTTGGGTGTCCTCTCACACTGATCATCCCTGCCTCCTTGGGTGTAAATGAGTCCTGGATGAGATTCTTCTTCATTTTTGAACCAGTAAACACTGGTTTCTCCATCACAGGTCCCAGTGTGTACTGTACAGTTAAGAGTCACAGCGTCTCCTAGTTGGATGATCTCAGATGCCGACTGCTCAACCAAAGCATGGATATCAAAACCTGCTTCCTGTACTGTGACAATGATGCCCTTTGAAAAATTAAAGACATGCGTATAGCTAATTGCACAGTAGTAAATGGCTGAGTCTGAAATTTGCAAATCTGAAATTATCAAGTGATGTGCGTTGTTTTTTGTATCCAGTGTGAAGCGGGTATTGTTCCTGAATTCATCATGAAAAGTAAAATAGGTATCATACACAAAGAAGCTAGAAATGAGCCTTGGTTTCTGTCCTGTTGTTTGCCTGTACCAAAGCAGCCACGCTGAGTCCTCTCCTTCATAGAAACATTGCAAAGTCACCTTGTCACCAATGTTTTCCAATTTAAAACCAGTCTCTTGTCTCACAGATGAGGACGATTTGAGACAAGCTCTCTGAGCTGAAATGAGAGTGAAAGCAAACACACATATAAATCTGACAGAATTATTGACTAAAAACTAGAGGAGCCACAGAAACACAACTCACCCAGGAGCAAGCATGTCAAATAGAAGACCAGCTTTGCAGATGCCATCGTGTTTGAGTTCTTGTGTTGAATGAAAAGGATCGTGATACTTTCTCCACTCTTAAGAGGCGTGACTGTGTTTGATTGGCCAGGCTGAAGTGAAGCTGTGTCCCACTCAGGAAACATTATCACATGTTTACTTCAACCTGTCATGATGTGAGATGGTTAACACCTCAAGAGATATGTATAGATCATAAAGGCTCTTTATCTTGTCATTTCAGTTAATTCAGTTTATTATTAAGTGGCATGACAAAGGTCATTTACACAATTTAATAAAAATATACGGCAATTTTTATGATATTAGTAGAAAATAGTGTGTGAAAACAAACAGTATTTTGCTTCTGAATTTTTTGCTTTGCTTTGAGCAGTTTAAATAAAATTGTGTCAACACTATGATAGTTGGATGATGGCTGTTTATTATTATTATTTTTTTTTTTATTTTTTTTTTACAATTAAACAGACTCTAAATTACCTGCTCAATAACTTAAATATTAATTTTATAAATTTGCTATACGTTTTAAATCTTTAAATTTTTACTTTATTTTAATTTTTTTGTCTGGTTCATTATTACCAGTTATAAAACAGTGGCACTAAAATGGATTGAACTCACGACACACAATAGATTCAGTTTATTTTATCATTTAATACATAAAAAGACACATCAAGAAAAATATCCATGAGCACAAGTCACAGCAGACTAACACAGTGGAGATATTTGAAACTCCTGACTCCTGACAGGAGGTTCGAAAATGCACACATTACTAAAGATGTTTCTTTCAAAAACACACATTTGAATCTATGTTACACCACTAAAGAGAGAAAAACATCACATCTTAATTGCAGAGAAAGTACAAATGAAACAGCCTATAGCCTATAGCCTTAAACCAGAGTAAACACACTCGTCATTGTTCCTCTGTCTTCTTGATCTGTTCGGTAGTTTAATGCTTAAAGCAGCATAATGGAGGCTGTCTGCATCTTGGTATTCCTGGTGACAAGATATACATATGGAATGCATAAGACAATTATTTGTTTGATGTGCTTTTTAATGATTATTGTAAGGCAATAATCACCTGTGCGTTTCTTGTGGCAGGAGCTGAAAATGTTGCTTGAGATGCTGGTTGTGAAATGGGAAAAAAGCACATTTTATTAAAAAGCTAAAATGAACTGAGAACAGTTTAAGCAGCTTAAAATAATAGTCACCTGTCAATCTCTTTCTTTTGTTTATCTTGTACAGTAAGAAGGCCAGTAAAACACTCAGGATTGTGGTGAATGTCAAAGCTCCACTCAAGAAATACACCGAGACCAGAGAGTTCACCTCACCTGCAAATCCAGACATCAGAAACGGAGCTTTTAGCTATGAAGTAAAATTACAAACTGAGCATAAATAACTATTCATCAAATGAGACAACTTCTGCTAGAAAGGTTACTCACTTTGAAAGTCCAGCTTGGTTCTGTTTCCAAACACTATGTGTCCACATGAAGCAACAGCACACTGATGATACGGATCCATTCCCTTCATCTGCTGGTTGTAGACACAAATTTGTGTGTTGGTTTTCCTCTCACCATTATCACTGCCTCTGTGGGTGTACATGATTCTTGGAAGGTGTTCTTCATTTTCGAACCAGTAAACTCTGCGATCTCCAACATAGATCTCAGTATGCACTCTACAGCTCACAGACCCCAGTGGCTGGATGCTCTCAGATGTTGACTGATGTACAAAAGCTTTAACGTTCACACTTGAACCATTTACATCGACTTTGGTTCCCTCCCCAAATTCCAACTGAAATGAATGAGCGCTTGCACAGAAGTAAGTAGCTGAGTCTGAAATTTGTACATCTGATATTTTTAAGTGGTTCTTCCTGCGTTTAGTTTCCAGTGTGAAGCGTGGATTGTCCTTGAACTCATCATGAAAAGTGCCATTTTTATCAAATGTATAGGTTACAGAGATGAGCTGCAGCCTTTGCCCCAGTGTTTGCTTATACCAGTAATACTTTACATCATCATTGTCATAAAAACATTTCAAAATAACGTCGTCGCCAACATTAGCTGGTATTATTCTTTTCTCTTGACGCACAGTTGTGGGTTGTTTCAAGTGATTCCCCTCAGCTGAAGTGAAATAGGAAACAAAGAAGAATTAATTTATACGCCCCAAATGATATCATAATCAGAAAGAAATACAAATACTTATGTTCAAATTACCAGCTTTGATCAAAACGTAACTCACCCATTTCCCCCAAGAACAGGCATGTCAGACAGAAGAGAAACATTGGAGGTGTCATCCTGTTCAAATTGCCTTGTTGACTGAAAAGCACATGAATACATTCTACACTCCTCAGAGACACGACTGTGTTGATTGGCCAAGAGGGCAAGATGATCACATGTTCTCTACCTCCTACGGTAGCAAGTTTTGGTCGTTCAGAAGAATCACGTGGAAAGCTATCTGTAGATTCTTCACACCTCTGAGCTCATGAAGTTGACTTTTGATCACAGATTATTACAGACATCTACTTTTAACCCTGTTTCTGTGTTTTGTTGTTTTCAGTATTTACATTATTTGATCTTTTCACAACATGTAGAAAGAAAGGGGAAATTAATAGTTACAGAATAGCCTTTTTTAATCTGGACAGAAAGAAAGGGAGAAGCTAGTCAATGCATTAAGGAGAAAAAAGGGGAAGAACTGTGCATCACCATTAGAAAAAAAATTGCTGAAATGGTCAACATCTAAATTGGAGTCCCTGAATGACCCAAACTTCACATCGAGGATCATCACTGGTGATTACAATTGGGTTTACAGCCACGACCCAGAGACCAAGAAGTATTTTCTTGCTGTGGTGGAGCTCACAGTCTTCAAGAGCAAAGAAGGTATTGCAGGTCAAGAACAATACCTGAGGTCATGCTCATTATTTTCTTTGACACTCATGGGATTGTGCACCAAGCATTTGCACCCTGGGTCATACTGTCGATGCAATGTTCTACTGGCAAATGAATGACCTTAATATATATGCATGATCCTGTATATCACTTAATAAGGAACTTAAATACTCACTTTTTTTTATATAGTTGAGGACATATTTCCCAGAAAATGAAGTAGTATGTGAAGAGATACTGTGAAGAGACAAATTTGGTACTAAATTAAAGCTTAGACATGCATAGGAGGGTTGATCAAGACGTCTCGACGCTGTGGCTATAAAAATCCAAAATGGTGATCCTTGAACTTGAATTTCATTTTAAGAGGAAGCTAAATCACACAAGCAGGGAGGGTGGGTGAAGAGCGATGATTGTGTTGGTTTGGCTACAAAACCTACATGTTTTCAGTGGGTGCATTGTCACGATGGAGCACCCAGTTGCACTACAGTTCAGGTCTTTTGCACTGAATCTTCTCTTTTAGGAGGTAACAGGAGAACTCTGCATCAACAGTGTGACCTGGGGGTGCAAATGCTTGGTGCACAATCCCATGAATGTTGAAGAAAATGATGAGCAAGACCTTGGTTATGTTCTTGACCTGCAACGCCTTCTTTGGGCTTGAAGACTGGGAGCTCTTCCGCAGCAAGAAATGCTTCTTGGTGTCTGGGTCGTAGCTGTAAACCCAATTCTCATCAGTGATGTTCCTCGACGTGAAGTTTGGGTCATTCAGAGACCGTTGATGGACATTTATGCAGACTTTGACACAGTGCGCCTTCTGCTCCAAATTAGATGTTCCAGCAATTTCTCTGATGGTGATGCACAGTTCTTCCCCCCTTTTTTTATTATCCTTAATGCCTTGACTATATTTTCCCTTCCTTTCTGTCTGGATAAAAAAGGCTATTCTATAATTATTTCTTTCCACTTTCTTTCTACACGTTGACAAAAGATTAAATAATGCAAATACTGAAAACAACAAAATACAGAAACACCATAAGGTTAAGGTTCGCAGCATCTTCTGGTGGTTGAAGATGTTGGACTTCCTGGATTGTATTTTATTGTCTCGCCGTACTCACAAATGCACCTCTCTGTGTGGTTTTCACACAAGGCTTTTTATAGACTGTGAATCTCCACATCTCGAAATCTTTCTGAAACCCACAAAGACTGCAGTGACAGAGCTACAAAGCAAAATGCCAGCCAGGCCAATGGGTCTCAGTGATATGATTGATTTATTTCACTTACTTTATTTTATATCCATAATACAACCGACAATTGCTGGAACTTCAACTCTTGTTGTGTTATTCGTAGTCAGTTAGGTGACAAGACTGATTCATTTTTAAGTATTTTTTAGTGTGTTGAGTTCAGTAATACTACAGCCTAGCTTACACAAATACTACAAAGCCTTGCAACCAGCTTTCCCACAGCAGTCATCTTTACATGTTCTGCCATAGGAAACCCCAGAGTCACACATCTTCAGTGTAATTTCTATCTGTTGGCAAAGTCTGTATGAACACAAGAGGTTTTTAATCTTTATCTTGGTCTCATCTGACCAAAGAATGTGCTCCTAATATTTAGTGGGCCTCTTTTTATGCATTTTAGCAAAGTTGATTCTTGCAGGACGACCACTGAGGCTCTGATTAATGGTCCTATTGTTCATTCTATACTCTGATTACTGCTGCACCTGTGCTTTGACTGCTTTTTAGCTGCTCACCAATCTTCCTGTATTCTTTTCCATCTTTGTGAAGTCACACAATCCAATTTTTAAATCCAATTCTTTTCCATGTGGTCCCTAATTGAGAATGTTTGGGTGTTTACTGGTCATTTCATGCAGTTAGGCAACTTGGAAATCACAGGTGTACTCAATTTTGTTTCAATGATCACATGTTTTCTAACTACTAATATCTACTTTTGTTGCACTGAGTTTTCACTTTAGGGCCTGTATTTTCAATATAGTTTTCTAAAGTATTTGTTTTTGATTTTTCATGAGAGGGAATACTGTCAGCTTAGAAAGAGCAGTGATGTTGTAATACCACCAGGCACCTCTTTTGGCTTGCCATCAAGGAGATGGTGCTAACAGCCAACTTGGAGATGATGTCTCTGGAGACTGTAAGTGGTTGCCTGATTGTAATCTGATGGTGTTTAGTGTGTTGGTCCATCAGAGTAAAAGAAGAAACAGTTCCATGATGGTAAGCATCATTTTACCACTATAGCTCTTTTAAGGTGGCAGCATCTGACATTACATGTGAATAATATTTCTGTACTAAACAACCATGCATTTCATCAGTGTCCAAGTGTAACATGACACGATCATAATTATTAGATCTTTAATGACACACATACACAGAACTGCATTTTTGTTGAAAGCAAAACGTAAAAGCGATAAATTACAAGATAAAAATAGTTTTCTTTTAAGTTCTTTCCTTGACATCATCAGTGAGCCTTTTATTGTCAACATACTGGGTTCGGAAAATATACAAAAAGAATCAAAGGATTATACATAGTTGCTATGGCAGAAAATAAAGTGGTATTGTGAAGACTTCCTGCTTCAAACCACACATACACACACAAATGCAAAGACAGTAAAGGTCTGAAAATATGCGTACCCTTAGACCAGCATAGAGATCTAATCTTTAGACTTCCGAACACATGGAAGGCCATAAAGAGATTCTTACATTACTGAGTTTGTAGCAACACACATAACAGATACTGCCAAGTATAGAACACTGTCTTAGACTGTATTGTATTGTAACGGCACTAAAATAATATTAACCGTGGCCTGTTTCTGTGGTGGCAGCACTGAGGGACAGATGCAACGACTATAGTGGTAATGGAAATATGACACCTTTGCTAAAAAATAAAAAAAAAAACACATAGAAGCTTGTTGAGGTATTTTACCACAACACAAGGCTTTGTACTGATCGTCATCATTCATATCACGTCTCAAAATAGATGTTAATGAAATCCCCTTTTCCATAGAAACAAAATATAGATGAAGCAGGTCCGCCTAGTCTAGTGCTTTACACTAGAGTACACACATTGACTGGAGAGATCTTCCCTCTGTCTTCTTGGTGCATTAATCCTTTGGTTCCTTAAAGCTGCATAATGGAGGTTGTCTGCATCTTGGTAGACCTAAAACAAAAATATATCAGCGAATCAATCACGACATGGTAATGTGCCATAAAGTCTGTCTTGATAGTTATTCAAAAATTAATTTTACACTTATAAATAATAATCACCTCTGTATTAGCTGTCGATGAACATCTTGCTGTTGTGTCTGGTGTGAAACACAGAAAAGATTATTTCAGTTAAAAGCCATTTTCACTGAATGCAACGCAGCTCAACACAATAGTATTAGTTACCTGTACATTGGCAGCGGTTTCTCTTTTTCATCCTGTGCACTAAGAAAGCCATTAAAACATTCAGGATGATGGTGAATGCCAAGGCTCCACTGAAGAAAGACACAAGAAATTCGGGAGAGTCATCTGCAGAGAGAGGTGACATTACATACCTTTGAGCGATTACCTCTGTGTTTATATAAATTTTGATAAGAGAGTAGTCAAGTTTACAATATTTACCTGGTAATTCCAATTTGGTTCCGTCTCCAAAGATTATGTGTCCACATGAGGCAACAGCACAGTAGTAGGTTCCAGCATGAGACAGGTTCAGGCTATTTATTGGCAAGTTGTAGACACAAGTGTGTGTTTGTGTGTTGGATTTCACCTCACACTGATTATTCCTGCCTCCGTAAGTATAAATGAGTCCTGGATGAGATTCTTCTTCATTTTTGAACCAGTAAACTCTGTGTTCTCCATCGCAGGTCCCATTGTTCACTGCACAGTTTATGGAGTCTCAAGACTGGATGGTCTCAGCTTCTGACTGCCTCACTGAGGCTTGGATGTCCAAACCTGAACCCTTCACACTGACTGTAGTGCCTTCTCCAAATTCAAACTTGTATGAACGGCAACTTACACAGTAATAAGTAGCTGAATCTGAGATGTGCAAATCTGTGATTGTCAAGTGGTTCTTACCGTTTTTGGTTTCCAACGAGAACCTTGGATTGTTCTTGAATTCATCACTAAAAGTTCCAACTTTATCATGTTTATAGAAGGTGGAGATGAGCATTGGTTTCTGTCCCAGAGTTTGCTTATACCAGAGAAACACCGCTGAAACACCACTTGCATAGAAACATCGCAAAGTCACGTTGTCTCCAACATTTGTTAATATGTAACCACCCTCTTGACGCACAGGCAAGTAAGTTCCCAAGCCTGAAGAGATGAGACCAAGAAAGTTTGCAATTGAATCCATGATATGAGGTTATCATTATGTCAACAATGAATGCACAGTACATTCCTAAGAATGTAAAAGTGTCCACAACTTACCTATTCTCCACAAGAACAGACAAGTAAGATATAAAGCCAAATTCAGAGATGTCATCATGATGAAAATGTCTTGATGAATGCAAAGAAACCCCTGCACATTCTCTGCTCTTAGAGAGAGGACTGCATTTGATTGGCTAACACTGTATGTCCTATTTTGGAAACAGTGAACTCACGATCAGTGCCGCCTCCGTCGTCAATTTTGGTTCTCGAGACTAAAGATGTGGAGAAAGGTAGCAGGACTATAATAATACCCTTAATTTTTAGTTTTTAAATCATTAAGAACAGGACTAATAAGGATAAAGGGAGACTTCTGTTATCCAAAGACCACTGCCTGTCATTGGTCGACATCAGATACAGGAAAAGCCCCAACAGGTTGCAAGAGGAATTTAGAGAGAACTCTGAATTGTAAGCACAATTACAACAACACAGCATCTATTATCAGTATTATCAGACATTTACTCTCAAATAAGTGTTAAAAACTGTGGATTAAAAGGTATTTGAGGTAGAGCTCGATCTTTCTTATGACTCTTACCACTGTTAAGCTCAACATGAGTGCAAATACTGAACCCTTCAACTTCTTGTGTGGGTTTGTTTTGTCTACTACAAAAGATCCTTTGATGCTTTGATCATCTACCTAAAACGAAAAAGCTTAGTAGACATTCAGCAAGTGAAATTTTAGTAGAGGCAACTAAATTTAGCCAAGGTGAAGGTAAAGATCCTGGTGACGGACGGTGGAGTATAGACAGTATTGAAAATACAGTACAGTATTGACATAAAGCATGTTGTGATACAACCGGATTTTTGTTCTGCCCTCAACAAATCAGCAGTTCTACAGTGTTTTTGTCTTTGATCTTCCTATGTTCAAGCTCTGCAGTGACCTAAGTTTCCACCAGTGGAAAATCAGTCACACAGCCACCAGTTCATACCACCTTCACCACAGGAGAGACACAAGAAGACATCACAAGAGGGTATAACTTTGTAAGGATTCAGTATATGTAATGCCTGGTGGTGTTTTCATTGTTTGACATAAATTATTTTCAGTTGTGGCTTTTTTAGGTGTTGTTAAGATATTGTTGATGTTACGCAAATGCAGTACCTGCATGTGGAGCGTATGTGCAACCAGTCCTTATAAAGCTGTTGCCACAGTTTTCTGCAAAATGGCTCAGGTTTTCCAACTGTTGCAGGAAAATCCCTCTACAAGTCCTGTGCCATATAAGAGACCCTACCTGTCTCTAAGAGACACCTGCCCTGACAGATCATGAAGATGCCTGTAGAGACTGACATGCTTGTTGAGGTTGTTGAGTCTTTCACACAAAATCATTAAAATTATCGTCACTCCAACACAAGACAAAGACGCTTTGGATTCAACATTTGGGAACCAGGGAAGTATCTGCCAAATTTGGTTCCAATATATACCATTTTTCAGCAGTCATTTTGACATGTCATAGCAGGACAAGCACAAGTGCATAATGATGGTGACAGGTCCTGAGACACCTAACAGGACTGAACCTTTGTTGATTCCACTCCTGGAGATCCCCCAGGAGGAGCTGGAGAACATTGGATGGATGGATGGGTGTACCATAGGACACATCAGTAGTTCACAATAGTCACCAGGGCTTCGACTCACTTGGCCCAAAGTTGCTGATGTGGTATGTGAGCCAAAAATATTTTCTGGCTTTCATGTTTTGTTGTTGTGTTTCATCCACTAGACCTTGCAGGGGCTTCCTGTTTGACTCATACTCTTCACATTGTGAAGACTTTGGGCCAGTAAAGCTCACTTCGATTGTCTCTACTCCCATAGTTTAAAAAATTATAATAGAAAGTGTAAAAATTGACCCTGTTTGTCGTTAAAGGTGTCCTGTCTATGGTTGGCCATGAAGAGAAGCTTGCATTGACTGCAAAGGGCCACTCTCTGAGTGTTGACCATAACACCACAATGATTGACTGCATATACTGTATGTAATGTTACAGGGTTGTTTAAAAATAGAGATGATTTTATCAAACTTGTCTTGAATATTCTATTCATGTAATCTTTCAGTAGTAGCTAAAGACATCAGAGTAGTACTGTGGGGCTGCAGTGCATGAGAACACTGCAGAGAGTTCCTGTTTGAAACCACAAAGACAAAGTGTGAAGGGCCCTAGAGAAGTACACAACAAGAGTATACTGAGAGCTAATCTTTTAACTGTTGACCACACAAAAGCTGAAAAAAGACTCTCACATCTCAGGCTTGAGCTGTACAATTAGCACATTGTGTGACAATAAACGACCTGCAAAGGCTTTAGGGGGAATATATTTTTCAGTGAACTTAAGGCAAACATTTAAAGACCTTTTCCCACCATGTTCAGTGTAACTGTACATTCAGAAATTATGTGTTGCCAGGTGTTGCTGCCATGCTGCTATGAGATGTTTGTGAGCATGCAGCTACACCCAGAAGGAGTCACAACTCTATCGGCCATGACTGATGTTCACAGTGGCTGGCGGATTATGTTTCTTGTACACTTCAGAAACTATAGAATATGTCCTCCCTCTAGTTCTTTCCTTTGTGTTAACAGGTGGGAAAAGGCCAAAGTCTTATGTTTGCCTAGTAGAAAGGGAGACACAAGGATGCACAAATCATACCTGAAACCAAATGTGCTCTCTCGCACTCTACATCAACTTAATTTTCAGTGTGCCCACTCATTCAGTGCAAAGTTTAAACCATTTCTGGGAAATGGAATCTGACCCCACAAACTTTTGAAGAGTTGTGTGAGGATGTTATCTGCAGTGTCAGCAGTAATGTGAGCATTTTACTGGACCACCGTTTTGTTGCTCCTCCTTTGCCTTGAAAGGAGCCACCCTGAGGTGGTTTGGTCATCTGATTAGAATGCCTCAGGGGCACCTTCCTTTGGAGGTGTTTTGGACCGTGGGAGGAGACTCTGGGGGAAACCCTGAATTCGCTGGAGGGATTACATACTGTATCCCATCTGGCCTGGGAACACCTTGAGATCCCCCAGGAGGCGCTGAAGAACACTGAATGGATGGATGGATGGATGGATGGATGGATGGATGGATGGATGGATGGATGGATGGATGGATGGATGGATGGATGGATCATTCTCTCAGCGCATTCAATAGTTGTTGAGATAGTCCAGTAACTGAAGTGACAACATACTTAAAACTGTATCAAGGAAATTTTGCAACTTGTTTTATTAGTTTTCTTTTCTGCAAAGCCAAGCATTGAATTCAGTATACAGACGTAAAATCTAACAGCATTGTTCCTGTTTCAGAAAAAATTGCATTGATAGACACATGTACAAAATCACCTCTTCTTACACCAAAAGAAAATAAAAAATGAAATGGGTAGTCAGCCAAAGTATTATGTCTCAAGTTGTTGTGGACTTTTTCTGTATTTAACCAGTCTTTATTGAATCCCCCCATTGTGTTACTTGTATTACACAGCAGTCCAATGAGTGCATATGCACAAATGTTACTAGTTATTATTTTATCAGTTCAGCACAATCAACATGAAGAAAACCATGTTATAATTTTCAGAGCTTGACTATTGTAATTGCTAAAATAATTTCTTTTTTATCTACTATCAGTGTCATACTGTGTGGCTGCAATGCATGAAAACACAGCAGGCACATCCTGTTTGAGACCAAAGCGAGAGCAGAGGGTCCTAGAGATGACTGAAATATACTAAGAGCTAAACACCTGTCAGCCACTCAGAGGCTAAAAAAAGATCCTCACGTCTCTGGGTTTGTGGTGTGCAATCAACACAGTTACAGTAAACAAGCTATGAGCACTAACACACACCACGTAGGGCAGGAACTCAGAATTGGACAGATATGTTTTATACCACATGTTTTTTCGAAAGCTGGTTTAAGTGAGGTTCGTTGTCACCCTGCCGTGAGATGGCCCGCTCTGTGTGCAAGAACACTACCACATTGGTAGGACTCATTTCCGCATTCTTCATTGTTGCATGCCGAGTTGTATGTGGTCTTTTGTTCGTGCAGTGTAAATGACAAACATAGTGAGAATGGAAACATGGCACCTTCACTCACATTAAAGTAACCTGGCTTGACTACAGCTAAAGACACGTGGTTCATTTTTTTTTGCAAGGCAAAGCTTTGTATTCAGTTTATGAAGAAGACATGTGACAAAGTTATCATTTCTGTTCACACAGAAACAAAGCACAAATAAAAAATGTCCCGCTCTACTGCCGTACACTGGAGTATACACATTCACTCAAGGTGTCATCCCTCTGCCTTCTTGATCTGTTGACCTTGTTGTGCCTCAAAGCAGCATAATGAAGATTATCTGGATCTTGGAAGCCCTGGTTGTAGAATATAAAAAAGATAGTTGCTATGTTAATATATGACTCATGACTGTTATACTCATGCACTATGGAGCAAATCAATGTAGCCCTGCAAAAAAAAAACCTTTCAAAGTCACATAAGAAGAGAACCACTCTCTCAAATAATGCAATCTGCTGTACAACAACTGCAATGACAGACCTCACAGCTTAAGCAAAAATGTGGATGTTGTGATCTCCATGGACCACCTTCATAGAACTTTGAAAATGCTTACCTCCACATTTGGAGCTGAGACTGCTGAAGATGTCTCTTGAGTAGCTGGTTATAAGAGAAACAACAACAAAAAAACATCTTCAAGATGACATAAGATGAATGATTCTTTAGCTGGATCTTTTGGACTGCACTTATCTAGTGTTCACATCAAATGTGACAGACATAGAACTGCAGCTAGCACTTACATATAAATGAATGAATATGAACATAAACATATTGATCTTACTGATTTAATTTCTGCATAAAATGTCTTAAATGGCTCATTTTCCATGATTTTTGACTGGTAATCTGTAGCTACAATGCTTAGTCCAACACTGATGATTTGATATTTGCACAGTATATACTGCATGTTACACAAATGGGCACAAACTTGCATGTTTACAATGAATTCTGTGCTATTTACATATTGGTTGGACTCTGACGTCTGAATTCACATAGTGACTTTACTTGATATACTCAAGTAACATTACAGACTATGTCAGTTGTTCAACAGTAATATCACATAAGTCGAACATGCATTGTAAAGTAAAGAATAACAGTTTGGCCTACCTGTGCATTCGCAGCTCTTTGTCTTGTACATAGTATATGCTTTGTAAGCCAGTAAAACTACCAGGATGGTGCTGAATCCCAAAGCTCCACTCAAGACACACATCAACACCAGAGAGCCAGCCTCCTCTGCAGAGAGCCACACAGTAGGAGACATTACAGATATTAGCATTAAGCACTATTTTACAAAGAAGGTAATCTTTGTTGGACTGGTACCTACCTTCATAGCCCAACTTGGTCCCGTTTCCAAACAGAATACGTCCACATGAGGCAACAGCACAGTAATAGGTCCCAACATGAGACAGATTCAGACTCCTCAGTGGCAGGTTGTAGACACACCTATTCGTTTGTGCGTTGGGTTTCTTCTCACACTGATCATTCCTGCCTCCATGGGTGTAAATGAGTCCCGAATTAGATTTGTCTTCATTTTTGAACCAGTAAACACTGTGTTCTTCATCACAGGTCCCAGTATGTACTGTACAGCTCAGAGTTACGGAGCCTCCTGGCTGGATGGTCTCAGACGACGACTGCTCCACCAAAACTTGGAGGTTCAGACCTGAACCCTTCACATGGACAATAATGCCCTCCAAATATTCATACACATATGAATAGCCGCCTATACAGTAGTAAGTAGCTGAGTCTAACATTTGCACATCTGAGATCTTCAGGTGATTTTTGCCTCTGCTAGTTTCCAGTTGAAAGCGTGGATCGGTCCTAAAATCATCATGAAATGTGACATTTCTGTCATACTTAAAGTATCTAGACACCTGCTGTGGTTTTTGTCCCAGACTTTGCTTATACCAGAAAAACATCACCGCAAGACTATCTTCTTGACGGTAACATTCCAAAGTCACTTCCTCACCAACATTTACTGATACAAAACGTAAAGCTGATGATTGTTTCGGAGCTGTCAGATGAGCTAAAGACAAAATGGAGACGAACAAATTAACTTAATACCATAAAAGCTTACAAGCTATTAAAAATATCACAAAAGAAACAACTTACCCATTGATCCCAAGAGCAGACATGTAACACAGAAAGAAATCGTTGGAGGTGTCATTTTTTTTTGAAAAAGCTGTGGTTTACTGAGAGAATCTCACTTCGTTCTCTACTTTTCAGAGATAAGGCTGGGTTTGATTGGCCAATCAGAAATGACTGAACCATCACATGATCAGTGCCTCCTACAGTGTTCCTTTTGGTCTATGAGAAGATGTGAAAGCAGAACGGATAAAGATGTTTGTGAGAGAGCAAGTAATGAAGATTTATTAAGGAACATGTTTGCAAAATCCACATTAGTGTGAGCTCTGTACGTGTAACTGATATCTTCTAAAGCTAGTGTGGTAGAATTTGCTGCAGATGACAAATAAAAGGAAGAACCAACATACTGTGTGTTAGTAAAATGTTGGGCCACCATGTATCATCAGAACAAGCTTCAATGCACCTTGGCATTGATTATCTAAGGCTCTGCAACTCTGGTGGAGGGATAACCACCATTTTTCCAAAAGACATTCCCTTATTTGGTGTTTTGATGATGGTAATGGAGAGCACTGGCCAACACATTGGTCCCAAAGCTCCCATAGGCATTAAATTGGGTTGAGATCTGGTGAAGGCCATAAAGTATGATCATTTTTATACTCATCAAACCAATCAGCACCTTATGGATGCAGGCATTATCATTCTGGAAGAGATCACTCCCATCAGGATAGTAATGTTTCGTCGTAGGATAAAGGTAATCATTCAGAACTTTGTATTGATTTGCTGTGACTCTTTGCTCTGTGGGGACAAATGGACTCAAACCATCCCTGCAAAATGCCCTCAATGGCATAACAGAGCCACTGGATGTGTAGGAGTCAAGGGTTCAAGTTTTTCTCTTTAGTTTGTCTCTGTATTTGTGATTTAGTTTAGAATTTGTGAACCATTTTTGCACAGACTTGTAGCAATCACCGCTTTTTATTTTTTGTAATTGGTATATCCAACTAGAAAATCCTGTAACAGTACTGTAGGGCCAAACTTAATTTAAAAAGTAACTTCTAACTTGTTAAGAAGAAGCCTTTATTTGTCACAAATTCACTTTACATCATTGTGAAATGTTGTTTTCACATATCCCAATTGGGGTCAGAGTGCAGGGTCTGCCATGGTACAGGTACATCCTACAGGAAGGGTTTATTGCCTTGCTCAAGGGCCCAACGATGGCAGCATTGAGGTTTGTTCCTCTGACCTTCTGATCAGTAGCCCAGAGACTTAACTGTTGCGCCACCATTGTTAATTGTGCATGGTCCACATGGTCCTCAGAAGTTCCCATTTCCCAGTTTGGGAAGTCATTCATTTAAACCTAGTACCTATTGCAAATGAAATGTTAGTAAAAAATGCTTCAGGTTTCTTACTATCAACCAGATATTTACTTTTGCCCGCCATGTTTTTGCGTATATGATGCCAACAGCATGGCTGGTCATGGACCAAAGTGGTCGAGAAGTTTCTGTGTTGTTGTTCCAAATTGTGGCAGCATTCAGGAACTAATTTTTTCTTTCTAGAAGATCACCACATGAATACGCTATTAGTTATTTGGCCACACCTAGCTGAAACTAGCACGTGGGTGTTAATAAGTAACGCTGACCTCTGACCTCGTAATAGTAGCATGTTTAAAATGGGCTTCATTCTTGGCACTCTGAGTGATATTTTCCTACATATCCTCCTCCTAATGCTTGCAGTCACAACACATCTTTCATTTAATATCTTATAATGTGTCTTCCCAAGTGTACAAACAAAACCTACACCTATGCATATCACCCACTCCTTTAGCACAGTTTCTAATGTAGTGAAAATGTGCTGTATACCCTTGGATATACAGCGTGAGTACAAAGTTCTGGGCATGCAGACTATTATGCAACACAAACTGAACATTGCATTATAAGGATTTTCCTGAAAAGCAAAGCTGTAGATGAAGTTCGAGCAAATACATTTTGGGGAACTGAAAGTATTAAATAGACTGAGATGAAAGCTGCACACATCCTCTCTTGAACTCTTAAATACACCCTCACTGTTGAAGCTGAAGGTATGTAATGTTATATATTCTTCTACTCTCTCTTGCACTCATTTATGTCCATTATTCTGACAGCAAGTTCTGTGAAACTGTGTTTGCTTCGGTGCAAGATGTTTTGGCCTGGAGGCTACAGGACGGTCTTCCTGTGTTTGAGCTCTGCAAGGACTTGTGTTTCCACCAATGGAAACTTATACTCTGTACTGCACACCGCTAACTTGACCACAGGAGTGAAAGGTTAGCTGTCAGAGCCGACTTTAGACCGAAAGGTGTGACCTGCAAAGGTATTAATAGCTCACAGGGGATTTTCATGAGTTTGCTTTGTCTATATGTGTATTAAATATTACACTTTATGTATGGAGATGGTGGACTGTCTGACTGTGGTGCGCTCTAAGAACTTATTGACACAGAAATGGTGCAGACAAGACATATTTTATTGTCCCTCAACATTATTTTACATTGTACATTCAGGCATGCAAATCATTTATTTTCTTGCATCTGTTTCAGACAAGATTATTCACACCTTTCTGCTCTTCACTCTAGAATATACGCAAACACTCTCCATGTTGTCTTCTTGATGTGGTCGTTCGCTTTTCCTCTTCAGACTCAGAGCAGCGTAATGGAGACTGTCAGCATCTTGGTTCTGATAATGGCAAACGGACAATGTGCAAAAAATAACTGGGGACACAGTAGAAATATAAACGCTGCTTTATAAATGTGCCTTTTGTGATATTGTTATTTCACCTACCACAGTGTCAGAGGCTGCAGAAGCTGCCAGATGAGAAACACTTCCTGCAAATCACAAGCTATGTATGAGTGTCCCAGTTAGTTTAACACAGCAAGATTATATTGATTCTGGAAGCCTTACCTTTGCAGACAGAGCACGTCTTTTTTTTTATCTTGTACATGATGACAGCCAAGCTAAGGAGCACAATAATGGACACTGCCAGTGCCACACTCAGGCAGTACACCGGGAAACGGGAGGCTTTGGCAGGAGCTAACATGTAAGAGAGAACGTCTCTTTATATATATTAATATTATAGATATCAATCAATATCACTGAGTTAATGGCTTTTTTTTTTTTTTTTTTTTTTTTTTTTAAAAAAAAA